>PVKE010027004.1:0-21899 GCA_004027555.1 Craseonycteris thonglongyai
GGGGGTTCTTGATTAAAAATTTGGTCTGTCTCCCGCCGTTCCCTAGCTTGTCGTGCATTCTTTCCAAAAATCGGGACTTTTTAAAAACGCCGCGGGATGCAGGACAAATTGTTAAAAATCGGGACTGTCCCACCAAAAGCGGGACGTCTGGTCACCTTATACAAGGGGCTCAGGGGAGCATCTTGCGGGACTTACCCGGACTTTGCCCACTTCGTTTTTGTGGATGGAGATGTTGACATTGAGAGCAGTTACAGTGAGCAGCCTCACGAAGGACACTGCAGGGTTGCCCCGGTTCTCATTCTTGGTGGTGATAGTAAAAGGTGTCAGGCCCTGGGTGTTGACCCCGAGGCAGGCCGTTGTTGCCAGTATGTAGTTGCAGGTGCCTTGGAAGTCAAAGGCCCAGCCGTCGAAGGAGTGGTAGTGGGGGTCACCCCATAGCCAGCATGTAGCCTCATACTTGGGCACACACACCCCTTGGCCACCTTTCTCCTGGCATGTCTCCTGTGGCCGACATGTCACACCCTGGCATGGTTCTGGGGATAGAGGAAAGAGGACCTTGAGGGGCTGCCCAGCATGAGGCTGACTGCTTCTCAGCATCTGCCCCACCCGAGCAGGGACGTTGGCTCTGAGGGCTACCGAAGGCGAGACCAGTTTCCAGGGTCCTCACAACTGAGATGCAGACCCTACAGTTTGCTGTTTCTGAGACTAGGTCCTGGGGGTCCCCCCATATTTGAAACTCAGGCCCAGCAGCGGACTGTGCCTACGACCCTGCCAAAGGTCCCCACATGTGAGACCCAGGTCCTGCAGTTTGATGTCTGAGACCCACGCTGCAAAGTCCTTGTAGCCAAGACCCAGGCTCTAGGGTTCCTACATCTGAGACCCAGGCCCCAGGGTTCCCTTGCATAAGATCTCAGCCCCAGGGAACTCAGGTCTGAGGCCAGAGCCCCAGGGGGCTCTGTGTCTGTGATGCCGTCCCTGAGGGTGTCCACGAAGGCACCGGTAGCCCTATATTCAAGACCTGGGCCCAGTTTCCCCTGTACCCGAGCTCCCAGTCTCCTGGGGACCACTGCATTGGAGACTGAGGCCCTGAAGGTCTCTGTACCAAGAGCAAAGTACTGGAGGAACTTTCTGCTCAGAACTTAACCCTGGAGGTCCCAACATTTGAGACTCTGATCACGGGGTTCCTGTATCTTTGTCTCATGGTCTGGGATCTGTCTGTGCAAGACTATCTCCTTGGGGTTGCTATGGCTGAGACCCTGGCCTTGGGGATCTCATTCTGAGGCCATACCTCCAAGGGTCTCTTTATCCAACACCCTGTCCACAAGGCCCTGTATCTGTGACCCCAGTTTTTGAAACTCCTATGTTTAAGACCCCAACTGTAAAGCTCCCTTCTCTCCCAGGGCCAGTTTTCAATGAATTGCCTCTCAGCTCCAAATCCACCCATAAAGTTAGGCTTTGTCAGTAGAGGGCACTGACGGGTCCCAGCAGGACCCAGGGCCCCTTTACCTGCTCCCAGTGAGCTCTGTTCTCCCGGCTCCGGCTGGCCAGGGAGGGCAGTAACACGTGGGACACCCACTCAGCGAGGTCCACCGCCCTCAGCTGGCTTCCCAGTGACTCACTCAGGCCCCTGCCAGGTGGATTCCAAATGAGTTTCCCCAGCACCTCAAAACTTGTTGGGAAGGCAGCTCCCCAAAGTGGGGTTTTTCGCTTGCCAGCCCAAGCCTGCACAACTTCTCTGGTATCCACGGGCAGCAGCCACACCCTCCAATGAGACCTGCCTCTCCTCAGCCTTGAGGTGCAGCCCTGTTCCTAATTCCTCCCATCCTTCCATGCTCTGCTTTAACCTTAGGGGCAGGAGTGCTCCCTATCTCTGCACTTGTGTTTGTTAGCATTCTTTCTACTCACTAGTCGCTAATCCCCCACTAGAAGTCAAGAATTCTATTAAACTTTCCTTATTCAATGTGCTGGGTGGTTTCTGTCTCCTGATTGGACTCTGACCACTATACTCCCATCCCTGGGAGTCCCTGTCACCCTGCCCATCAGCCCTGAGGGTCTTAGGTCAATTCTGGAGATCCTATTTCCTTATCCTCAGGAATAAGAAATGATTCTCTGCCCTTCACCCTAAAAAAACCAATCCTGGAGGGCGGCTCTGTGTCTTAGACTTAATCTGAGGGGTTCCCCATGTCTGAGACTATTCCTATAAATCCTGAACCTCCACTTGAGGGAGGCCCTGTATCCAAGACCCCAGCCTGAGACCTAGGGACCCTACTTTCTGTCCCTGTCTCTGAGGATACCAGTCTCCCCTATCCCTTGGGGATGGTGTCTAAAGCCCCAAGCCTAATCTCAAATATGCTGACCATATCCCTGTCTTATGCGGACAGTCTCTGACATCTGCCCAGGAAACTCCACAGACTGGATTCCACCATGAGGGTCCCTGCCTCCCAGACTCTGTGCCTGGCCCTGGAAATCCTAGTCCAGGGGTCCCCAGGTCTGAGACCTGTGTCCTTAGTCCCCTGTGCCGCCCACCACAAAGCCCCAGGTTACACCATGCTCAGCTCCCCAGCTGCTGTCCACTGTTCCCAGCCACACCGGCCCCAGCCCAGCACCTTTGTAGCAGCTCAGGACGCCTGCCAAGGGAAGGCACAGCTGCCCCAGTTCACAGCTGTGGTCCTCGCACACCAGGCCTTTCCCGGGGTGGCACACACACCGTCGCCGGCAGTTGTCAATGAGTACCGTCTGCCCTGGCTGTGGGGACAGCACACAACCATCAGCGTGGGAGCTGACACCCGCTTCTCCAGTGTTCCAGAGGGGCCCAGGGGACACGAAAGGGACATCTTTCAGCAGGGGTGGCCCCTGGTCTGTGAAACTAAGGCAAAGCATGGCAGTGGGGTCCCAATTCATTCATTCATTCCTTTTCATTCACTAATTAATTAACTTCCATTCATTTACTCATGAATTTGTTTACTCCAAAATACCCACTAAATGTCTGCTGTCTATGAGAAATGGTGTGATACAGTAATCAAGAGCAAGCGCTTGGATCAGAGTGCCTGGGTCTGAAGCCTGTTTCTGCTATTTTCAAATCATATCACACTGTGCAAGTTCCTTAAATCTCTGTATGCCTCAGTTTCCACATCTCTAAGTTGCAAGTAATAATAGCACTTACCTATGAAAGTATAACTGAGTGAATGAATAATACATATAAAGTACAGGTGAAATGAAAAGGGATTTCCTTGAATCATCCAGACTGAACAGGAAATGGGTAGAAATGAAACAAGATTGGGAAATGCTAATTATTTTTGAAGCTGAATGATAGGTACATGGGGATTATTATACTGTTCTCTTTTGCATGCTTGAAAATTTTCATAAGAAAAAGTTTATTTATATTATATGTGATATTATGTGATATTATGTTATACATACAGCCCTTAGAGCAATACCCAGGACACAGTCAGCACCACCTGCCTATCTGCTGTTGTTACTATTATCACACACATGAGGAGAACAACAGAGAGGGCCCTGCCCGCACAGAGCTCACAGTGCTGTGATGGAGACAGACTTTGGACAAATGCAGTCAAATGTCAACGGGAAAGGAGTAGCGGTGAGAGTGGGAGAGGGAAGACAAGGGGGTCAGCCACTGCCTTCACAGAGACAAAATCTAGACCAGGGATACAAAGCCAGAACTGGTCCTGGGGAGCCAGGGGAGGTTTTCAACTTGCAGGAATCATGGTCATAGTTTCAAAGGTCTTTACTGTTGCCAGGGAGATGGTGATCAGAGGGAACCAAAGTACGGGCTGGGAAGGGACAAAGTGGACCCCAGTGGGGCCGTCGGGAGTAGGAGAAGGGTGGGAGGGGGAGGGTCAGAGGCCACGTGGACAGGCTGTGGGGCTCAGGGGCAGTGGGTAGAGCTCCAGGATGAGGGCCTGCTGGGCAGGGCCGGGTTCCTACCTCATAGTAGATGCCGTCCTGGTAGCAGCCGCACTCCTGGATGGGCACACAGGCTTGACCAGCGTTGAGGAAGTTGGGGTCGCACTGGCAGCCCTCAGCACAGATGTCCGGGCACTGTGGGGCCACACTGAGTGCAGAGCAGCTGAGGGAGCAGGTGTCTGCACACAGCTCGTAGTGGCTGTTGGGAGGGCACTCCATCGCTGCGAAGAGGAGTTGGGGGTCAAGGGTCTGCAGGGCCCAGGGGCTGCCCCTTCTGTGCCCCGCCCTCCCGTCCCTCCACCCCTCAGGCTCCCTCTTCTCTGCCCCTCACTCACGACAGAAAGATTCGGTCCTCCAGGGTCCAACGTGGCCTCCAGCCGCCTGGCAAGCACTCACATACGCATGTATGTCGCTGCAGAGAATGCTCTGGTTCCCGCCCCCCACACACAGATCGAAGACACACTCTTTCAAGGGGCCCTGGGGGTCGAGCAGCTTGTGGCAGGCAGCCAGTGGCCCCGTGGGGCTGGTGAGGAGCCCACAGAACTGCTGCTGCTGGTACTTGTCCTGCAATTCAGGGCTACACTCCAGGTTGCAGTCCTCGCCTGGTTGGCAGGTGGGTGGTGGCAGGCAGGGGGAGTCGGGCACTGCCTCCTCCCAGGAGTTGCCGAACTCATTAGGGCTGCCTGCCTGGGAGCCGTCGGGCTTCCGGAAGTCGTCCTTGGGGTCATCATTGTAGTCCCCGCACAGGCCACATAACTGCTGGTAGTAGTTGCCTGGGACGGTGACCCGCACATTGTACTTGAGGTCATAGGCCACACGCAGGCCAAAGTCAGTCTCAATCACAATGTTTGAGCCATGCTGGGAGGCACGGACCCGGCCCTGCGCCAGGACCACAGGTGGCTTCATGTCCACACCGTCCACCTGGGAGGCAGGAGATGCCACGTTTCAGAGGGTACACTTTGAGAGGCAGACCCTAGGCCAAGCCCCTGCCTGACACTGAGTGACTGCCAAGCACTTCACATAGAATAGAGCTCTATAGGGGGATGGTGTCCCCCAAAAGATATGTCCACCCCAAACCCCAGAATGTGGCCTTATGTGGAATAAAGGCCTTTGCAGATGGAATTAGGGTAACGATCTCGGGATCATCCTGGATGAGGGTGGACCCCACATCCAATGATGAGTGTCCTTGTCAGAGCCAGAAGAGGAGAAGACAGACACACATGAGAAGGCCGTGTGAAGACACAGACAGGGATTAGAGACAGGACCATAAGCCAAGGAACACCTGGGACCAGCAGAAGCTGGAAGAGGTGAGGAGGGATCTTCTCCTAGTACCTTTGAGGAGGGGGCACTGATGCCACTTTGATTTGGTGCTTCTGGATTCACAACTGTGAGACAATACATTTCTATTGCGTGAAGCCACCCAGTTGGTGTTACCTTGTCCTGGCAGCCACAGGAAATGAACCCAGATCTCAGTGGGGTAACTACCTTAGCAGCTCTCCTTCAATCACCACTTACTGCAGTCATCAACAAGAATGCTGGACTGACTCTGCAGCCACCTGCCTAAAACACCTCTGCTTCTTCCTTCTCTGTGACCTTGGGCAGGTCTCTGTGACTGCCGTGTCCCCTCTCTGCCTCTGTTTCCTCATCTACTGAGTGCGAATGAGGGACTTACCCCATTAGGGCTGTTGTCAGGATTCCATAAATTAATATTTGCAAAGTGTTGATGTCTGGTGCAGAATGGGTGCTCTGGGAGCAGTCATTTCTATTATTAACTATGACTGGGAGTTTTTATTCTGAAGAGTAAATGGGTGCCAAGGGTTTTTATCTTAAGCATCAGTGGATGGAAAGTCATGCTAAATTCCTGGGAAAAAGAACTTCACATCTATGAGCCAAGAACCAGTGGTTTCAGTTTAAGGCTGCCAGGCATCAATAAAGCCTTGTAAATCCACCCCCATTAACGTGCTTGCTTAACACAGACACAGTGAGCATTAGGTTCTTTTGGATGCGTGAGGGATCAGGGCAGAGGGCAAGAGAAAGACATGCTCCTGGCTGAGTCCCCCAAAAACAAAGTCAACCACCTTACTTCCTGAGCAGGGACAAGTAGTGGTTAAGGACAAGTGACTTTACCCCCATACCTCTGTTTCCTCATTTGTAAAGTGTGGATATGAATAGAGTCCACCTCACAGAGAAGCTGGGGAATTCAGCGAGATGAACTAACAAGAACGCCGATGACTCCTACATATGTAGAGCCAACTAGGTGCCAGGCGCTACTCTAGGAGCTTGGCCACATCAGGGACCATATAAAAATGTCGAATGCATGTCCAGCATGCAGGGAGCACCTGGAAAAGTTAGCTATCCGGCAGCATCCTCACTATCTGCACTGCTACTTGTACACAACCATGTGCCTGCATTTCAGTGGGGTCGCCAGGGAAAACCCTCCAGTGTAAGTGAAATGCCAGTTTCTACATGAGACCAAATCCCTACTGGTCAGAAAAGCACCACAGAGCACCCAGGGTCCAGCGTGTTGTCTCTGGGTTCACTGTGTGGGGGTCAAGTCCTGCCTTAGCTTGGGGACTTCGGGCTAGTGATGGGAGCTCCCCCTATAAAAAATTTAAGCAAATCACGGCTCCTCCAGCTGCTGCTGTGAGGATAAAATGATACTGTGGATGTGAAGCGCTTAACAGTCAACAAGGTTTGCAGTCAACAATGTAAAAACCAGAGCTGCTGCTATTGTTGTTATGGTTGTTAAGGGGTGACAGGGTCACCCACAGATTGTCCTGTCCTTAAGCCTTTGCCATCCCTGAATTTTCCCAGTTTCTGACTGCATCGTGTTCTGCCACTGGCCATGAGACCAGGGAGGTGTCTGGGGTAGGGACCAGGATGGAGGGGAAGGTGAAATTGAAGAAAGAAAGGGGTGGGACAGACATTCAGAGGGAGAGTCAAGGGGCAGGGAGAGGGGAGACTGAGGATCACAGAGAAGCCACATGGTAGCAAGTCCCAGGCCCTCAAGACCTCCGCCCTCCTTGGCTTCCCACTCTGAGATGTGCCTGGCGTGCCCTTTTCTCTGGGGCCCCATGCCTCCCACATCCACTATGAACCCTGTGCCCCTGCCCCTGGGCTGAGTGCTATCTGTATTCCACCAACAAATGGCTCTTTGCCCCAGGCCCTGCCCCTTCAGGTCCTGCCCCTGCTCTCACCTTGACCTTCCATTGATTCTGCTCCAGCCGCAGGGTGTGGTTAGCCACCTGGACCGTGACCACTTTGGTCACACTGACTTTCCTATTGTTCCATTCCACGTTCTCCTGCAGGACGGCAAACTGGTCCAGGCCAGGCCGGGTCCCGCATGTCCGAGCCAGCACGTACACACAGGTGCCCATGAAATCGAAGCGGCGGCCATCGAAGGTGGTGTAATGGGGGTCTCCCGATGCCTGGCAGGTGGCGGAGCCCACAGCCACACAGCCCAGGATGCCACCAGATGGCTGGCAGGCCTCATGTGGGCCGCAGGTGGAGGGCTTACAAGACACCAGGCCACCCTCTTGGCAGTGGCAAAGGGAATCACACCCGGGTCCAGGATAGAAGGTCTGGCCCGGCGGGTGGTAGACGCCTTGGTACACGCAGCCGCAGGAGGGCAGGGGCAAGCAGGACTCACCACTGAGAGCAAAGCCCTCGTCGCACACGCAGCCCTCATTGCAGTCGGAGCCACAGGCCCCGGGCACTGGGAGGTCTCCACAGGACAGCGGGCAGCCGTGGGAACACGCCTCGTAGTGGCTGTGGGGCGGGCAGATCAGCGCTGCAGAGAGAATGGCCATCAGGACCGAGAATCCCTGCTCCCTGGTGACACAGCTGAGCCCCTGACACACATACGTGTGCACACACACATTCAAGGAGCCCCTCTGTTGAGTGGGGAATAGATTACATCACAGCTAATCTGATCCAGATAATTAGGATTCTTTTCCTCTTTAACCATGCGTTGGGTCGTCTGTAATGTCTTCAGTGATCTGATTCAAGGTGGTGACAAAGTGGTGGCTGGCTACGTGATGTGTATTTTAACATACAGATACATGTATAGTGTGTGTGTGTGTGTGTGTGTGTGTGTGTGTGTGTGTGTAATCCATGCAGTATATTTGTAAATGCAGTAGCCTTAGCTTCTTTACTCTATAGTAGTATCAGTAGCAGTTCTACAGTAAATTCAAATATTTGGCCAAGTTGTAAAGAAAAAGAAAGAATCCTTGTTTCTCTTTCCAAATCCTGCTCACTCCAGATTATAACACAGGCACTGTCTTCAAAAACACAAAACAAAACAAAACTAAACTAAACTAAAGCTAAGCCTAATCAAACCTCTATCTATGTGGTCCAATACAATGGCTACTTGTAGCCATTTAAATGTAATTTCATTAAAATAAAATAAAATTGAAGATTTAGTTCTTTCGTGACACTAGCCCCAATTCAAATATTCAGTAGCCACACTTGATTAGTGATGACCATATGAGATGGCTCAGGTAAAGAATATTTCCACTATCACTGGAAGTTCTAGTGGGCAGCACTGTTTTAGGTCTACTATGCAATTTACAAACGAATCTGATGGGACAGAGGGACAAGTTAAATAACACTATAAAGAAGCAACTAGCTGAAACCAGGAAGTAGGAAATCCTGCAGGACAAATTACCTGTTCTGTCCAATAAATAAATGGTATAAAGAGAGCTGATTCTGGGTGGTGAGCACATAATGCAATGCAGAGACAATGTAATATAGAATTGTACACCTGGAAACTATGTAATTGTTACCAACCAATGTCACCCCCAATAAATTTAACAATAAAAAAATGATATGACAAAAGGGAGGGGTAGAAAGAGGAATGAATATGTGATAAAGCAAGTATAGTAAAATATGAATTGTGGAATGTAGATGGTGAATATATGAGTATTCACTGTAAATTCTTTCAACTTTTTGGTATTTTAAAGAATTTCATAATAATATGTTTGGGGGAAAATAAAGAAGGGGACTGTTAAAGGATCAAGGTGATTAAAAAAAAATCAACCCAATGCAGTGTGTGTGGATGTGGTCTGGATCCAGATTCAAATAAATGAAAAAAAACACATTTTTATGTTTAGACAGTTTGGGAAATTGGAGCCTAGGTTGAGTTTTCGATGATGTTAAGGAATTAGTGACATTCTAATGTTTTTTAATTCCAACAGAATTTAACCTAGTGTAATATAGTTATATAAATAATCATTGCATCACCAGTTAGTTTTTGCTGGGTAACAAACATCCCCAAAGTTCAGTGAATTAAAACTGCAATTATTTATTGTTTCCATGATTCTGTGGGTTATGCAATTATTTACTCTTAGGATGAAAACTAGAGGTGTACAGTTGCACTTCTATTAAGTGTAGAAAATTTATAAGTCAGAATAGTGGCAAGCTCTTGGGATGTACGTAGTGTTGGAAAAGGTACATGAAGGGGCTTCTGAAGGGATGGGAAGCCTAGTATGTTCTTTTCCATAATTCTTGGGACAGGTTTTGCAGATTTGTTCTCTTGCTAAAAAATTGATCAAGCTGGTTGCTTAATTATTGTATGTACATATTTTTGAACACGTGTATTAGGTATATTTCAATGATAAATTTAAAACTGTAAAAGTTTGGTGAAAGGATGCATGGTTTTCAAACTTCTTTTATAGTGAGCAAAAACATTTGAAGACCATTTCTGCACCCGTATCTGATACAAGGGTCTCAAACTGACCGCCCAAGGGGCCAGGGAGATGTTATAAATCAGGGGTGTCCAACCTTTTGGCTTCCCTGGGCCACAGTGGAAGAAGAATTGTCTTGGACCACACATAAAATACACTAACACTAATGATAGCTGAGGAGCTTAAAAAAAAAAAGTCAATAAAACATCTCACATTTTAAGAAAGTTTATGAATTTGTGTTGGGCTGCATTCAAAGCCGTCCTGGGCCGCATGTGGCTTGTGGGCCGCAGGTTGGACAAGCTTATTGTAAATGAATGAAGTAGGTCGGAAGGGGATAAGAACTGGAGAGGAAGCCGGGCTCCTTCTACAGGCAATACGACTGTTCACTTTTGAACAGTAGCTGCCATATGGGGATCAGACCCCGGGTCACCCAGTGTATCTTATATTGACTGCATCTGTGACTTCCTAGCTGTTATGATTCTGAGCATGTAGTTGAACCTTTCTGAACCTCAGTTTCCTCATCCATTATGTGGGTAAAACCACAGCCCTTATCTCAGAGGGTTGTGATAAGAATTAAATGAATTACTAATATTTACATGTTAATGAATACACACAAAGATGAGCCTCTCAGTTGTCACTACTGGTACTCACGGCAAAGTTTCTCACTCCTCCAGGGGTGCACAGTGGCCCCGGCGGCCTGGCATGCAGCAGCATAGGTGGCCAGTGCATCACACAGTGGTCCAGGCTGGCCTGGCAGCAGGCAGCGGTCGTAGACACAGTCGCGCACAGCACCCTTTGGGTCCAGTGTGCTGTGGCACTCCCGGAAGGGGCCCTCCGGGTCAGCAAGGATCCCACACTCCTTCTTGCTCTGCAGCTGCTGGGCCACTAGGGAGTCCAGCTTGGGACAGTCACCCGGCGTGGTTGCTCCACAGCCTGGCCTCGTCTCCTCCTGCCAGCTCTTCCCAAAGGCCAGTGCATTGGCAGCTTGGCCTCCACCTCGCAGAGCCAGGTCATCACCTGGGTTCCCATTGAAGTTCCCACAGAGCCCACACAGGGCCCCAGCGTAGCTGCCGGGCACCTTGGCAGTCACATGAGAGTTCCAGTTGTAGGTGACAGTCAGGCCAAAGTCTGTGCGCACGACAGCATTCTGGCCCTGGCGAAACACCTGCACCTGCCCATCTGCAGCCTGGAAGGGCAGGTACTGAAGGATGCCGTCCACCTGGGTAGAGATGCAGGAGGGTCAAGCAGGCAGGGGATTCACAGTTCTGTGGCCTAGCTCTTGTGCACTCAGCTCCAGCTAGTCTCCGCTCCTAGCTAATCTCTTGAGCACTTTATGCTTGCTCCCACCTCAGGGAGCACTTGCTGTTCCCTCTGCCTGCCACACCATCCACCTCTCTTCATTCTTCAAGTATTAGCTTAAACCCAAACCTCTAACCCGTGACCTTCAATCAGGATCTGTCTCCCCATTACCTTCCTGACCTCTCACCTCCTCCCACCCTCCTCCTCACTCCTGTTCTAGCCACATTGGCTTTCTTGATATTCCTCGAATTCCCCTAGTTTAGTCTAAATTTAAGGTCTTTTCTCTTTGCCAAGAACACTACCCACCACTTTTCTCTTGGCTACTTCCCTTCATCTTTTAGGACTTGGCTTAAATCCAAGTGCCTTCCTTAGAAGTTCCTACTTAACCTTGGTTCTGTCCACCTTTGTGCCTGCATCACCTACCACATCATTTACTCAGCCTCCTTGCTATTAACCTGAACACACCTCAGGTACACTTCCACCTCAGGGCCTTTGCACTTGCTGTGCTCTCTTCCTGGAATACCACCCATCATTCTTCACTTGGCCATCTTTTTCTTTTTCTTTTTTTTAACTTTATTTATTTTTATTGTTTTTGACAGAGAGAGAGAGAGACAGAGATAGATAGATAGATAGATAGATAGATAGATAGATAGATAGATAGATAGATACAGAGACAGAGAGAGAACTGAACTGGGGGCACTCCCCAGTTCAGCACATGGGTCCGCATGGGCCAGGGCCAGGATTCGATCCTCAGTCCTCGGTGCTGCAAAGTGAGTGCTTAACCCACTGAGTCACCCCGGCTCCCCCTACTTGGCCATCTTTACTTCATTTTTTTTTTAGGTGTTAGCTTTGATCCAAATCCCTTACAATGCCCTAAAAGGCCCTAGATTGATGTGAGCCCCAGCACTCTCCAATTTAATTCTCCAGTACTACCCCATTCCCAGCCCCAGCTTATTCTTTTTAATATATTTTTATTTATTTATTTATTTTATTTTTGACAGAGAGAGAGATACAGAGGCAGGGACAGAGTGAGAACTGAACTGGGGGAGCTCCCAGTTCAGCATATGGTTCCGCACGGACCAGGGCCGGGATTCGATCCCTGGTCCCCGGTGCTGCAAAGTGAGTGCTTAACCCACTGAGCCATCCCGGCTTCCCCGCGCCCCCCCCCCCAGCTTATTCTTGCCTCAGATTCTTTGTATTTGTTGTTCCCTCTGCCTAGAACACCCTTCCATACACTTCTCTCCTTGCCTGCTCCATCTCTTTCTTCAGGAGAGGCAATAGGAAGTAGTGATAGAGAGTATGCACTCTGGAACCAGATTGCCTGGCTTCAAATCTTGGCTTTGTCACTCATCATCTGTGTGCCCTTGAATAGGTCACTTAACCTCTCTGTGCCTCTGTTCCTCGTCTAACAAGATCAAATATTTCACAGGGTTGCAGAAATGAAATGAGTTACTACATGTCAAGCATTTAACATATAGAAGTAACTCAATATATGTTGGCTATTATTTTTCAAGCCTCAGCTTAAATTCAAGCCTCACCTCAGAGAGGTGAGAACACAAATATTAATAATTATGTCCTCTGTTTATCTAGAAGCTTCTTTATGCCAAACACTAGGCTTTATGGGCAGAATTTCCTTTATTCCAAGGTCATTCTGAGGACTAAGAATGAAGGCTTATAAAGTGATAAGCGCAGTGCCTGGCACATGGAAATTTCTCTCAGTTTTCCACTTCCAAGTCATCCTCCCCCCAAACCTCCCCCCAAAACTGCCCAATAATAATTATTAACTACTGTGAATCTTACAACAACCCCACCTCTTGACATTTTTTTTTTAAAGAGTAAATCAGTGGTTCTTGACTTCTGTTGCGTGGACCCTCTGAGAACCCCTCTACCCAGAAACCTGGCACTGTTCAGTCCCTTCCCACGCGCACCGCTAGTTACCACCTTTTACAGGACACCTTACTCTCTGAAAATCAACCATCCTCCAGAAAATGCACACATGTATAACTCGGGAGGGTTCATACCCATAAAAGATTAAGTCAACATTTACTAAGCATGTGCTGGGTGCCAAGGCCTCCTCTAAACACCCCTACAAATACCAAGTGGTCAAATTCCCACCAGCACCTTGAGAAGTGGCTTCTCCCTACACCCTCTTCTTACCTGGTTTGCCAGAAGACAAAACGAAGGCCCGAGAGACAAAGCCACCAAGCCAGAGAGAGGCAGCACCTTGGCTTGGGGACCGGGTCCTTAACCACTGGCCACAGGTCTTCTAACAGACCCCCGGGCCCACCCAGTCCTTGGAAGGGTGTCCTGGCCCTGCATGCGGTGTCACTCACCAGCACTTGCCCCGGATGCTCCCGGTGCACCGCCACCTTCACGCCGCGGGCCTCCACGCGCACGGCGCGCGTGTAGCTCACGGTCTGGCTGCCCCGATGCTCGTTTTCCACCAGCACCCGAAAGGCCGGCAGCGCGGGGTTCTGGCCGCACGAGCCCGTCAGCAGGTACGTGCAGGTGCCCATGAAGTCGAAGCGCCGGCCGTCGAAGCTCACATAGTGCGGGTCCCCAGACGCCTGGCAGGTCCCAAAGCGGTCTGGGTAGCAGCCCAGGAGGTCGTTCTGGACGCGGCAGCGCTCGCCTGCAGGGCAGCCCTGCGTGTTGGTGCAGAGCACCTGCTGGGTGGAGCCCTGGCAGGTGCAGCGCCGCCGGCACAGGTCGTCGGCCCACACCTGCTGGCCCGGCGCCAGCGGGCGGCCCTGGTAGATGCAGCCGCAGGACGAGGCTGCCACGCAGGTGCCGCCGCTGGCCACGAAGCCGGGGACGCATGTGCAGCCCTCCACGCACGGGCGTCCCGAGCAGTTGGCGGGCACCGCCGAGGGGTTGCAGGAGGGCGGGCAGGCGGGACTGCAGGCATCGTAGCGGCTGTTCGCTGGGCAGGACAGGGCTGCGGGAAGAGGGGGACAAGAGTCAGGCCCGGGCAGCGCAGCGGTGCCCTCGAGGGACGCCCAGCTGGGAACGGGCCAGGCCTCCCGTCCCAGAACCCTCAGAGCTCCGCATCTAGTTCCACCCTTCAAGGTTCTCAGGCCCCAAACTTCAGAGACACTTCATTCACGGGGCACCTAATCTGTCAATAAATCATGTGAGTCCCATATTCAAAATCTACCCAGAATCTGAGCCCTTCTCCTCTCCCCACTGTCCTCGCCCTAGCAGCCTCCTGCCTGCTCTCCCCTGCCCTCCCCCTGCTCCCGCAGTCTTCCTCACAGGCAGCCAGAGGGACCCTGTGAACACTCAGAGATGTCCCTTGGCTGCTCAGAGCCCTCCTGTGTCTCCCTCTTGCTCAGAGGAAAAGCCAGGGCCCCGCACGCCCCGCCGCCATCCGCTCTGGCCCTGTCTCCTCTCACTCTCACTCTGTCGCAGCCACAGCCACAGGCGCGTCCTCCTGGGCCCTCACGGTTCTGGCTGTCCCCTGGGCCTGTGCTGGCCTGTTCTCGAAGGCAGTGCAGCGTGTGGCTAAGTGAAGGCTACTGGAGCCCAGATTCGTGGGTTCAGGTGCCAGCTCTCCTCCTCTTAGCTGTGTGATCGTGACCAGTGATCCCACTGCCCTGTGCCTCAGTCCCCCATCAGGAAAATGGGGTAATGGTAGTACTGACCTCATAGGGTGGTTGTGAGGAGGAAATGAGTTCATCTGTGCACAGACACCCAATGAACATCATTCCTTTTTTTTTTTGGCATGAAATGGTTTTTAATGGGTGCTTACTTATGAACATGTCTTGTCTAGTGTTACATTTCCTTTTTTTAATTGTTAAATTTATTGGGGTTACATTGATTGATAACAATTACATTGTTTCCAGGTTTACAATTCTACATTACATTGTCTATGCATCACATTATGTGCTCACCACCCAGAATCAGCTCACTTTCCATCACCATGTTTGATGCCCCCTCCCTACTCCCCACCCCCCCAGCTTTCCCACCACCTCCCCCTTAACCTCAGGAACTACTAAACTATTGACTGTGTCCATGACCTTTTGTTTCTCTGTTACTTTCAGTTCTATACTCCACCTAGAAGTGAGGGCATATGTTTCTTGATTCTTTCAGTCTGACTTGTTTTGCTTAATAAGAGAACATCATTCTTGATACTTAGCTGACTCCATTGCCTTATCGTGATCTCTGCCCCAATGTCAGCTCCTGGGAAAGGTATTCCCTGGGAGCCCTCTTCATGAGCCTCCCATCTGCTCTTACGTGAACTTTATTTCTTTTGCTCTCTGAAGATATTCCACAGTTTACTGTTACTCTCTGTCTTCCTAATAGGATGTAAGTTCTGTGCACGTGGGACCTGGTCTGTCTCAATCACAGGTGACTCAGCACCAGAGACAGGGCCTGGCCCACAGGACATGCTCCATAAATACAGTAGAAGTGAGTGAGAGATGAATGAACTCACTGGTCCCTCTTCTACACCAAGAATTGGGGAACTCTGGGGAGGAGAGTGTTTACTGGGCAGTAAGGACATAGCAGTGAGTAAGACAAACCTGAAATGGCCTGTGTTTCATCCAGACTTACTCCCCCTCCAGGACCTTTGTCTCAAGCCCTGGGCCTGGGCCTGGCTGCCTCTTCTTCCTTCTCTTGTAGCCTTTCTGCCTCCTGAGCATTTCTCTGGGAGCCTCACAGGGGAGAAACATTAAGTGGACGTCCATCACCAGTACAGGGATGTAGCGACACAGGGGTTCAGGAAATACTTATTGAATGAGTAAATAAATGAGTGAATGAATGGTTAAATGGATGGACAGCTGGCTAAGGAGCTTCTTGTACTTTTCCAGAGGTCACTGGGAAGTCATGCAAGGGTTATAAATGAAGAGATGCTCCCATTTCTGCTTTGGGACTCTGACCACAACCCCTCATGCCACTTTCTGCTCCTTTTCTTCTATTTAGTTCCAAGCTCTCCTACGGGTTGCCAATTGGGCAACCCCTTCTCTAGGAAATCCTCCTTGATGCCCCCTCCCCAGGCTGAGTCAGGAAGCTTCTTTGGTCTCCTATAGTCCTCTGGGACTTCTGCCATCCCAGCCCTGACCACTCTGCCTGTGCCTCCCCCAACCAAGCCATGACTACTTTAGACTCTCACTGTCTAGTGATATGTCTTCGCCAACCTTAGGCTCCTATTGGCAAATCTTGTCCTGCTCCATGTCTGTGGCATGGCCCATCTCCAGGCTGAACCACAAGAAGTGCTCAGGCATTGAGCAAATGTAAGAGGCCCCCAGGACATTACTCACGGCAGTTGGCTGGTGACCTCCAGTCCTTGATAGAGATGCCAACTTCCAGACAGGCCTGAGCATAGGCGCTGAGGCTACGGCACAGGCTGGACCGGTCCCCATTGACCACACACAGGTCATATACGCAGTCCTTCAGGAAGGGCTGGGGGCCCAGGGCATCATGGCAGGCAGCAAAGAGGCCATTGGGTTTGGTCAGCAGGCCACAGAGACGATCGTTTTCATAGTGCTGAGCCTGGCCTGGGGTGCAGGAGGGACAGTTGCTCTGGCAGCCGTCGTCACACAGGTAGTCCCCATCATCCAGCTTCCAGCTATTGGCAAACTCCACAACGTCAGGAGCCTGCTCCAGGTCAGGGGTGAGGAAGTCATCAGCAGGGTTGCCATTGTAGTTGCCACACAGGCCATACACCTGGCCTTGGAAGCACTCAGGCAGGCTCACTGCCAGCTGGCAATCCCAGTCGTAGGTGACCACCAGACCGAAGTCCAGCTCCACTATGGCCCGTGTTCCACTCTGGTACACAAGCATGCGACCCTCGGCCAGGGAGGCGGGCAGGCGCGAGCGCTGGTTGTTGATCTGCAGAGGGGATGAGGAGGTGAGGAGGGTAGGGACTGGTCACAGCCCCTGTGATCTGGCCTTCAGCCCGCATCTCTCCCACTCCCTTCTGCTCTAGCCACTGTGGGGTTCTTCCCTCCTCTTACTGCCACCAGTCAAGCCTCAGGACTCCGTGGCCTGAAATGCTCTTCCCCTAGATGTGCATATGGCTATTCCTCACATCTTACAAAAGCTCTACTTGAATGTCACCACCCAGCAGGCCATCCCTGACTACTCTATTTTATATGGCAACCCCTCCTTACTCCCTTCCCCTCTTTCCTGCTCCAGCTTCTAACCTTCTTAAATATACTTTGCATGTATCAGCTGTCTAACTCCATAGACTGTCAGCTCCATGAAGACAGGGGTTTTATCTGCTTTGATCCCTGCTTCATCTCCAGGGCTTAGAACAGCGCCTGGGAGAACAGCTGGCACTCAATGAGCAAATGAAGGCACTACTGCATTCAATAAACACCCACTGGGCATTCACTCTGTACCTGGCCTGGCCTGGGAGAGCTTTGAGATCCAGTGATGACCGAGACAATCCCTGACCCTGCTTTCATGGGGCTCTCAGTCCAACGAGAGAAACAGACCTGTCACTAAACAGTGACAGACCAGAGTGGCAGGGCTGGGGTAGTGGAGGCAGAGGGCTCTGTGGGAACCTAGAAAAGGGGCCAGATCCAACCCTGCAGGTCAGGGGGGTGGGGTTCTTGGAGGAAGAGACAGCTGAGCTGAGCTGTAAAGGATCCGTGAGAGACAGCCACGGACATGAGCCTGGGGGAAGAGCATTGCTTTGCAAATGTCCTAGTGGAGAGGGAGTCTGGCCAGGAGATAAGGAGTGTGTCTCTCTGTCCCCTAGACATATTTCCGCTTCCTGAGCATCTCGTTCTTATTCTTTCCCCACACATTCTCGTCTTAGCCAAGAGGATGGGGTGTGGAAATGGAGTGATAAGCAGAGGGACCAGCGTGATAGATCATTCATTCATTCATTCAGCCAGCCAGCCAGCCAGTCAGCAAGGCTTCCATGAACCCTCCTGAGCATCCAGAGCAGTGCTTCAGATACAGCAGTGACCAAGACAGGTTGGCATCCCACACCTAAGCTCTCAGTTCAGGGACTACTGTTCAAGTCCATCTCTCCTCTCAGACCAGTGATCTCCACTTTTAAATGGCACAGTGACATTTGTTCATTACAGAAAACTTAAAAAATGTCTGTGAGTAAGAAAGAAAAAAGAAATCACACATATTGCTGTAGAAACACACACACACACACACATACACACACACATCAATCCTGCTGGATTTTTTCTACCTTTAAATATATTTATACTTTTTTTTTTTTTAAAGAATGAGTCCATGCTGAAGTCACCATTTCATGAACTCCTCTTTTTTCTCAACAATGTCTTGTAGACATCCTACCATGATTCTACCAGGAGCTCTAAACCTTTGTCAAATCACTAAGGACCTGAAAAAACCAATGGACCCTCCCCCTGAGAAACTGCATGGCATGTGCAAAATTCTGCACATAATTCCAAGGGATTTGAAGTTCCCCTAAGCCAGTGCTCAATCCCTTTAGATCTCAGACCACTGACTTTAATCTAGTTGGCTATGAATCTCACCGATCCACCTGAATACTCACAAATGTGCCATCGAGAACAAAGTGTCCATCCACAGAGGACTGAGGTAACTGAACTGTGATGCACCCATACCCTGGAGAAGGGGTGCAGCTGGAAGAAAGAAGGGGAGGCTCCCGGCCCACGAACACGGAAACAGCTCGACAGTGTACGGTTCAGCGCAAGAAGCAAAGTGCAGAACAGAGCACACAGTACAGTACACTTTGGTAAGAAAGGAAAGAGGTAAGAATGTATGTTTATGGTTGCTTGTATTGTCAAAAGGAAACCCTAGATGAATACCCAAGGTATCAGTATAAGTCGTGACCTGTGGGAAGTGGGGAAGAGTAAATGAAGACAGATGTGCACACAAGACTTCTCATAAAGTACCCTTTGTGTTCTGAGCTCTGTAAAGCCATTACCTATTAAAAAACAATAAGCGCAGCAACGTGGAAGAACCTCCCAAGTATCACGCTGAACAAACGAAGCCTTACACAAGATGTTTCTTACACTGGGTAAGTCCATTAATATAAAGTTCTTGAACAAGCAAAATTAATCTATGGTGGGGAAAAAAATCAGGATTCTGATTGCATCAAGGGGGGTTGGGAATTGTTTGGGGAGGGGCATGAGGAAATTTTTCAGAGTGATGAAAATATCCCATATCTTTTTTTTGGTGGGGTGTATAGAAAAGCAATTTATTTCATTATAAGCACTTACACAGTTAGCTATGGAGAGTAACAGGCCTGCTGGTGAAACAGATCACCCCAAATAGAGATGGTATCAAATGAGTGGTCAAGGACTAATTCCTAACAAAAAGCAATGCTTATCCAGTGTTAACCCTCTTAGTGCTACCTTCTGCCAGTGGTACTAGCGAGACATGCAAAGGGTAATGTAACGGTCTACGTATGAGCCGATATGCAGCAGGCCGATATATTGGCCCGTCACACTAAAAGGGTTAATTTACTTGTAAAAACAAATAAAAGCTATCAATTCATGCTTCTCAATTTAACTGGACAGTCTACCTCTGGTAGAACTGTCAGGTAAAAACATACATCTTTACAACTTGGTGGTCTCATGTTCTTAAAAAAACAAACGACATTTCACAGAAAGAAAAGAGATATGAAAACAGCTCAAGAAATACACTAACAAGCAAAAATACATGGGAAAGAGAAACACATAGTTTTGATTTAACTCAAAATGAGAGGAGACTGATCTATATGGAAAATGTGCATCCTGGAAAGTCAGATGTGAAGATTTTAGAGTAGGAGAAAATATCCTAAATCTTAACGGAGGTTCGCTTATTTGTCAAAACTCAGTGAACTGCACAATTAAAACTTGTGAATTTTATTATGTATGGATTTTATCTCAAGTGTAAGCAATAAGAAGTATAAAAATATTGTATTCTGGTTAGTGATATGGAAATTGAACTTACTTTTAAGTACATAAAAAATAGGATGGATTGTTGGATGGATAGAGGATGACAGATGTATGGTAAATCAAGAAAATAAACGTTTAGCATCTGGATGACTGGCATGTGAGTGTTCACAGTACAGTGATCTCAACTTTTTAGGATGTTTGAACAATTTCATAATAACATGGTGGAAAAAAGGGACATAACTGCTCTAGGCTGTTATTTGTCTTGGTGAGTAGTAACACATTATCAGAAGAAGAAAGGCCCAGAAGGTAAAAATAGGGACCCAGGAGCCAACTGCTTGTGTTACCAGCTCCCTCCCTTATAGCTCTAAGTCTGCACGAAGTAACTTATCTCTCTGGACCTCAGTTTCCTCATCAAAAAGTGTTGATAATAATGCCCACCCCACAGATTGCTGTGAATAATAAATGCATTAATACTTGGAAAATGCTAAGAAACAATTCTGGCACATAAAGCGTGTCCCAAAATTCACGCAAGATTTGAATTTTGTGTCATTTGTGTGGTAAAGTGTTGCCAATAAAAAAAAAAGACAGCATGACAGCTGATAGTTCAGGGTTATTAAAAATGGAGCACTACACAAAATAACGTGTTTTCATTGTTGAACAATGAAAATTTACAATTTTTAATTATAAACCTGTGTTTTCTATCAAAATTACTTCTTGCATGAATTTTGGGACATCCTTTAGTAGGTGCTCAATAAATTTAGTGTTTGGTCACTTAATAAATTTCCCATTGTTGGATAGTTTTCCTTCCTTCCTTCCTTCCTTCCTTCCTTCCTTCCTTCCTTCCTTCCTTCCTTCCTTTCTCTCTTTCGTTCTCCTTTATTTATTTGTTTGTTTGTTTGTTTGCTTATTTATTTTTGCTGTTATAAATGACATTGGCATAAACTTCTTTCCCTAACCATATCTCAGAGCACCCTTAATTTTTTTTATGGGTACAGTCGCTGGACAAAAGGGGTTTGGTTCTACCATGGATTTGCAAATCTCTCCTGCCCAGCCCCCACCCCATAGCCCACTTATTTGTGCTGCCAAAGTATACACAACTAGGCCCACTTCTTGCACCCTCCTTCCCAAGGCAAGTGACTGGGGTTGAGGGCCTGACACATTGCCTGCTCCTTCTGACTGATGGGCATTAAACCCCAAAGACTCTGGATACTTACCCGGGCGAAACCAACTTCCCCGCGGGCCAGCGACACGGAGAGGCTGTAGGCATGCACGGCGACAAAGCCCACGTAAGAGACCCGGCGGCTGCCCCGGTGCTCATTTTTGGTCTCGATGCTGAAGGCGGGCAGAGTCTGGTCCTCGCTGTTCAGTTCTGCCATGGTGTATGAGCACGTGCCCATCATGTCATAGCGACGGCCATCAAAGGTGGTGTAATGGGGGTCACCCCGGGCACGGCAGGTGGCCACAGAGACTGGCCTGCACCTGGCCTGCCCATCCACCACCTGGCAGGACTGCGAGGGATCGCACTGCACACCTTGGCAGGACGTCTTCTCTGTGGGCAGCCGAGCTGGGGAGGAAGGGGGTTGGTGACAGAGGAGTTAGGAGTGTCCACACGGGTGGAAATCTTGGAGCAATCCCCCTGTGGGGAGTTTGCACAGTTGGCTCACAACTATCCGTTTTAGAAGTGAGGAGACTGAGGTCTGGAATCTCACAGGGAGAGAGCTGCCCCAGCGTGATCCGAACTCAGATTTCCTGATTCCTCAGTTTAACACAGCTCAGCCCAGAAGGACTGGAAGGTAATGAAGAAGGACCCACAGGAACGATCACAGAAATGTTAATTTGTTAATTTTCTCACCCTGCTTCGCCCTTTCCCCTACTTTCTCACTCAGGTCAAACGGCTAAGGCGCCTATTTTTAAGGACAGAAAATGGAAGACAGAGAGTGCTCAACAAACTGGAAACGACCGTGGAATCAGGCTGCCTGGATTAGAATCTTGGCTCCACTGATTAGCTGTGGGACCCTGGACAAGGAATTTTAAATGTCGTGTGTCTCTCAATGGTTTGGTGGTTACCAGGATAGGGGGGAGGAGCGGGGGGACAGTTGTGGGGGGAGGTGGGAGTGGGCACTAGATATAAGGTGATGGAAGGGGAACTGATACTGAGTGA
>PVKE010027005.1:5402-22008 GCA_004027555.1 Craseonycteris thonglongyai
TCGAATCCCGGCTCCGGCCCAGGCAGGACCCACGTGCTGAACTGGGGAGTTCCCACAGTTTGGTTCTCTAACTGTCTCTGTCTCTGTCTCTCTCTCTATCTGTCAAAAAGTAAAATAGAAATAACTATGCACTGAAGACAAAAAGATAATTTCTCTCTATAAATGTGAAAAGATAAAAAAAAAAAAAAAAAAAAGAAACTCCAGATACTCAGATGCTTGGTGGTCCCCACTCCCCTAAGGCCAGAAGTTCTTACGGTCACATGGGGCCATGCCCCTGCCAGTGTGGGGAGCTCTCTACTGTGCAAAGAGAAAGGTGAGCAACTGAAAGCTTCTCTGTGGTAGACCAGCTGCCTCAGGAACACTGAAGGCTGGATTTCAAACGCCCTTTCTGGCCTCTTAGCTCAGGGCCTCTTCTGTGACTGTCACATTCTCCGAAGCACGCTCAAGTCCCTGGCATCAGGGCCTCATCATTTGTCAAAGTCTGGGTTTCTGAGCTGTCGAGGCGTGGCACTGCTTCCCCCAGGTTTGCTGACGTTTGTGTGACTGACGTGGGTACCAGGTCCCGGGGCTGGTTAGGGAAGGGCACTGCAGTCTGTCAAATTCTTGACATTCATCAAGATGCAGAGACTTAAGCTGTGGATATCTTTTTAGTTTCATAACTTTAGAAGCAGGAACCAATACTCACTGTCTGTCTCCAGACTGGGAGGACGTGCTTCTGGGTCCGCATAAAGCAGTTGCCCCCTGAGGGTAACTTCTGAGTCCACCTCCCTCCCACGATCCCAAATCTTGTGACAAATCCAGCAGTCTATTGTGAACTCTGCTATAATAAAGGCCCCAAACCCTACAAGCTTTGCTTGAACCCACCTGGGTCACCCAGAAATACCCTCCCCTTTACATTTCTTCTTACAAACCAATGGTCTTCTGGTTTTAGTTTCAATTTTACCTCAATTTTCAGCCAAAAGGCTAAATCAGGGTGTCCCAAACTTTTCTAGTATGTGATACTCATTGGTAGGGTTTGTATGGAAAGGAAGGTGGGGGTATGGGTGGGGAGAGAGTTGAGTGGGAAAGACAGAGACAGAGTTAGGCACAGAGAGAGAACAAATTTCTGTGAGATATTTTAAAACTACTTATTCCACTACTTCCAGGGACATGAACAATTCACTAAATAAAATTATTTTACAATCACTAAACAACAGTCATTTATAATGACTAAAGAACATTAAAGAACTGAGGATCTTTAATATCATTTTATAAAGCAGTTTAGTACATGAGTTTTGAAAGATGTCACTGAAACAACTACATGATAGCCATTGGGTATGGATTCCCCTCAACCCTGTACCTGAGGAACTTTTTATTTATACTGTTAAACAGCTCTATGGCTGTAGAGTATATTCTGTATTCACTAAGAAGTATAATTATCTTCATCTCCAATCTTCCTTCTACCATATTACCAAGCATGTTTATTAGAAGGTGGTATATTTATTTGATAGGCTCAGTCATTATAATGAGAGAGGAAGAATTTTAAGATAGCAGAAGAGAGGGACCTCCAGAAATGACTGACCACACTGGTGACAGATTAACCCCACCCCGTAAATCTCTGACTGGCTTCCTGGAGACTCTCAAAAACACAAAAGTAACAGGATTTATTAGGAAACCCCTAACAGGATTTATAACCCTAACAAGATTTGTCCGGAGACTCCTACAGTCTCACAGAGACACCCCCTCCCCCACCTGGAGTCACGAAAGGCACGTAGGACCCTAGACGAAGAAATCACATGGACACTAAGAAAGGTTTATAAGCTGTGGGGAATTTAACTGCGGGGAGCGCGTGTTAGGTACCGCTAGCCCCGTGTGCTCCGCCAGCTAATAAAATCTCCTTTCTCTATCTAAAGGGTTGTCTGAGGGTCTAATATCCTCCGTCAGGTGTCGCTTCCTGCAACAATAACATGCTGGACAGTGAAGTAGCTCAGAGTCTCCCTCATCTTTCAGTTACCCCCTCCTCCAATTTCTGGCCACTGACGACTCCAGAGTTACCTCCTGACCTGACTCAAGTCACCTCCTGTCCTGTCTCCCACCTGGTAGGCGGAGCAGGGCATTTTACTTGAACTTTCATCTACAAGTGCATTCAAGGCCATGGGAGAGCAGTCCGAGCCCAGGGCTTCATCCATCCAGTGAAAGACAATTTTGGAAACAGCAAATGTTTCTTCTTTCTCCTCCCTTGTACCCACACTCTCTGCTTCTTGGAGACCCAGTTAGTTCATGGAATAAGCCCCACCTTGCGCCTTTCCTGGAGGACTCACCCAAGCTCTGCCACCCGCCGGGGCTGGCTGCACCTCCCACACCCATTCTCTGAAGTTGAGGGCCACTTAACATTCACACCACACAATTTACTGCTTGATTACATACTGTCAAGTGTCTTGACAATTATATGACAGGTGTTAGTCTTGCCGTCACCATTAGAAGCTCCTGGAAAAGTACTTCTCACTGCCAACAGCTCCTAGATTGTGCTTCGCTCATAGCAAGCACTCAATAGACAAACACTTGCCTTGATACCAGGTCTTTTCCCGTGAGGGTGGAGAGCAGACTCAGGCAAGCAAACCGCCACAGGCCCGGGGGCCCCTGGCTTCCCTGAGGTATCCTGCAGGCGATGTCAGCACTGCGTTCCCCGAAATGCCCGCGGCCTGTCCGGAAGGCGCCTCTGCCTCTCAGCCCTTGTACATTCCGTTTCTTCGGAACTCCCTCCTCCCCTGACCCCGCTACAGCACCTCTCCTTGAATTCAATTTGAGGCATTTATGAAAAGAATCTTTCTCTCTCCATCCCAGCTGCAGAGCACAGTATCTGACATTCAAAATGATAAAGTCTGGCTGGCAGCTTGATGGAATGAATTGCTGGACTAACAGGTAAGCGGGTGAGTAGTAGGTGGGTGAATGAAAGAACATGCCAGGTGTACCCTGGATGGGGGCCTCCAGAGGACAGAGATTCCTACTCGTTCAAGACCCCCAGGGGGATTCCACTGGCTCCACAGCATGAAGTATTTTCAAAATCATTTTCAAAAATCTGTAACTTAGAAACTAGAATATTTATGAACATGTAAGCAAAATACGGCAAGACACTTATAAGGGTAACTCTAGAATTTGACACACATAAACATATTCATTTATATCTAGTTGCTAGGTAATACATTTTTGAAATGTCCAATATTTCTTATTCACCATCTATATTAGAGGTCCATTACTTCCCTCAAATGAAAGCAAAATATGTCTGCTATCACCATCAATATTCTTTAACCTTGAACTTGAAGGAAGCTTTTAAAGAAAAAAGGCTTGGGAGAGCTTTAAGATCCCAGCTAGAGTTTCTCAGTTTTAGCTGCGTGTTTGAATTACCTGGGGGCTTTTAAAAGTCTTGATGCCCTGGCTGCCCTTCAAATCTATTACATTACATTGCAGTCTCTGGAAATGGGAGCCATCTGTATTTATTTCCTTTTCCTTTCTTAAAACATTGTTTTTCTTTTCAAGTTTTTTTTTCTTTTTCATTTCTTTTATTTTCTTTTATGGTTTGGCAACCATATTTTTAAAGCTCCCCAAGTACCTCCCATGTACAGCCAAGGCTGAACCACTGCTTTAACCTGCATGCAGCGGAGACTAATGGAAAGACGTCCTGTGCAAACGTGAGGGTTTTACGAGTATGTTCCCTGTAGGAGTCAGGTCTGAAACCAACCTGCGTCCCCACTCTGATCCCTGCCCATCATCGCCTTCTTCCTTGATACTTATTTCTGTCTTGGCCGTCAAGAACAGCTCATGGGGGAAGCCGGGATGGCTCAGTGGATTAAGCGCTCAATTTGCAGCCCCGAGGACCGAGGATCGAGGATCGAATCCTGGCCCCGGCCCGTGCGGACCCACATGCTGAACTGGGGAGTGCCACCCATTCAGTTCTCACCAGGGTGAGACCCAGGGCCAGTTCCTACCCTGTGCAGCCCCACACCCACCTGTGGAATGAAACTATGTGGAAAAACCAATGATGTGCAACTGTGAAGACTGCTCTGGGCCCTTCCCCTTCTCACTGTCTCTCTCTCTCTCTCTCTCTCTCTCTCTCTCTCTCTGTCAAAAACAATAAAAATGAATCTTTAAAAAAAAAAAAAAGAACAGCTCATGGGTCATGTCCATGAGGATCCAAGTTCAGGTGAACTACACTTTGGGGAAAGCTGTACTTTTCCCCTCACGCACTTTGAACAGAACGTCTGTGCCTCAAAGGAGTTTTAGGGATTGAGAAAAGCAGATGGTTGAAAAAAATCCTGAGGAAGTTGCAACCACCCTGAGCCAGAGTTGGCCCTTCCCCCACGTTTTAGGAAAGTTGAGAAATGGCCAGCTGTCTGGCCACCCCACCGTCCCTCAGCAAACATGGTCCCCCACACTTTTGACTCTGATCATTGCCCAGTAAAAACCCAAGCACGGCTTGCTTGGGGAGTCGCTTTCTCTCCGATGCTCCCTACTGCAGCTGCTTTAAAAAAGCACTTGCCTTCAACCCCAACTAGCCTCTGTTTCTGCTTTGATGCTTTGGTATTTCATGGAACCATTTGGAACTTTCTGGAGCTGTCCACCAAAAAGTATCTTTTCCTAGAATTTGGCAGTAGTTGGGTATAAAGGAGAACCCAGGAGGGCAGATCTCACCATCTCATTGGCCATTTCCATCCAGTACTCTTCCTATGCCCATTAACTGGGCAGGACTCCTGTCATGAGTTGCACCAAAAGACTTGCACACACACCAGTGGGTTGCAGTTATGTATTCAGTTTCCTATGTGCTTAAACGGCACGGCCTGGAACGGGCAGGAGAAGCCCTGGGAGAGCTGCCTGGCTGGAGGAACAGACTTCTACGCAGTAAGGGCTACCTACACTTTACAAAATCATCTTCCTACAGGAAAACCGGCTCCCACAGGGGTTGCACGGGTCACAGGGGCTGCAGGGGCTGCAGGGGTTGCAGGGGCTGCAGGGGTTGCAGGGGCTGCAGGGGCTGCAGGGGCTGCAGGGGTTGCAGGGGTTGCAGGGAGAAGTGCAAGGGTAGCACGGAGACTCGATCTTGACGCAACTGCCGAGCCCATAGGAGTAGGTTACGTCCTTCTCATCCACACACGGGGGCAGGCTGAACTCTTTGCAGATGTTCATGTAGCTGTACTTTTTCGATCCGAGGCAGTCGTACCTATTCTCCCGCTCGGCCGACACGCACACCTTCCCATCTTTCACTCGAACTTTGACTTGATCAGGTTCAAAGCCGCACACGTTCACCGACCCTAAAATGTTACTGCTACAACAAGAGGAGGCCAGAATTCGATTTGTTGTTCTTCTCAGTCTGAAATTTAGAAAAAGGAAAGGGTCAGAGGAAGAAGCTTAGACCTCAGAATTGAGACACAGCTTGAAAAGCAATGTTTCAGCTTCCACTTTGTTTTAATAGCAAAAGTAAACACTAGTCATTGTGAAAAGTCAAACTGCACAGAAGTGTATTAAGTAAAAAATAAAAGGCCTCCCATGCAAATCATATTCTCCCACAGGTAAACTTCTGTTAACAATAGATGGGTGCTTGGACTTCCAGATCCTTTTCTTGTATTGAAATCCCAGCTCCTTCTCTTATTAGTTAAGGAACCTTGGCAGGTTCCTTAAGCTCTCTGTGCATCAGTTTCCTTATCTGTAAAATGGAAATAACAACAGTATCTACATCATAGTATTGAAGGATTAGATGAAAGTATGTATTTTCCTTAACATTGTGCTTGGCACGTTATAAATCCTGCTTAATTATTATCATGATCATTATTATTACTACTAACATATGTAGACTCTGAGAATCTTTTTTAAGAGGACCCAACTAATGAGATACCATTTAAAATGTGCATTTTAAGGGGAAGCTGGGATGGCTCAGTGGGTTAAGCACTTGCTTTGCAGCCCCAGAGCCTGAGGATCGAATCCCGGCCCTCGTGGACCCATATGCTGAACAGGGGTGTGCCCCCAGCTCAGTTCTTGCCGGGGCCTATGCAGGAGGCTCCTGGCCCAGTTCCTGCCCTGCGCAGCCCCGCACCCACCTGTGGAGTGAAACTACCGTATATGGAAAACTAATGTCAACTATGGAGACTGCTCTGGGCCCTCCCCCTTCTCTCTGTCTCTCTCTGTCTGTCTCTCTCTGTCAAAAAGCAATAAAAATAAATCTTTAAAATTTGCATTTTAAGGACGGCTGTCAGCCTTAGAATCCAACACTGTTGATCCACAGGACTAGTGCTGCCCCTGGGCCATCACACAGACTTAGCCTGAAGGCCCCATCAGCAATGACAAGGCAGGAGGCCTGAGCCTGCTGTGCCTCAGGGGGCCTGGGTCCTGTCAGGGCTGCCCTAGCAGGGCAGTCAGCCTGGAGGGGCTGTGTGCTGATCTACTAGGTCCTACCGGCTTGCTAAACCTGATTGTGCACATACATCCCTTCCCACCTCCTCATTCAGTGACTTCATGTTCATAGTTGGAAATCAATCAGGGTGGGAATATTTACACCATGGAAAGTGGAAACCACTGCAAATCAAGGTTTTTCTTCCTCCCCAACTGCCTCCCACCCCCATCCCCTCAGAGCTGGTTGTTAAGTATCATTGCTCATGGTCCTTGAAGTAGCAAACACAGGCCTCCATAGTTCCTGCAAAGCTCTGTGTGAATCCTTAGTCATGAAACAACAGTGACAGCAGCTCTCACCAATTGATCACTTATGGCACATCAAGAGGTAGCCAAGTGCTCAAGAGCACAGGCTCTGGAACCAGATATTTAGATTCAAATCTTGGCTCTGCCATGTGGGCAAGTTACTGAATCTTTGTGCCTCAGTTTCTCCATCTGTAAATGTGGGACCTACTTCTAGGGTTGTTGTGATGCTTAAATTAGTTAATGAATAAAAAAAAAATTTATAATACTGCTTGGCACTTGATTAAGTTGTTGGGCTTTTATCTTCTTTTCCCCCCAAAATGTACCACATGGAATGCTAAGATATTAAAGGCGTTTTTTAATTTAATCTTAACCGATAATGCAGGTGTTAATTATTGTTGTCTTACAGATGAGAAGGTTAAGGTGGTGAATGGCAGAATCTGGATTCAAATTTGAGTCTGTTAATGCCAAGGTTATGGTTTTAACCATCACTTAGGCTGAGCCCTCCGTCTCTGCAGCCTGGCATGAGCCCTGTATGCTCTGTCCTGGCTTGGGGTTCACTTTCTTCCTAATTGCCTGCTCCTTCCAAAAATGACCTAATGATCTGAAATGGTCATCTTTTTTATCTCTTAATAAAAAAAATTTTTTTTAATTGTGTTCTAAGAGACACTCCTTGAAAATCATTTGCACCTCTTGGCCTCCAATGGAAGGTCTTGGTGTGTGTGATTCCTAGAACCTTCTTCCAGTTTGAGGAGTCTGGACTCACCAATAAATTGGTTTGAGATATATTTTAATTCTGTTATGCTGAATTTTGTTTATATACTTATCTCTTTCTGCTACATAAGTTACACAAGTTTATTATAGAAAACACAGACAATACAGATAAGCAAGAACATGAAATCCTTTTTTAAAATACCCATAATCCTATACAATATTTAACATTTTGATGTTAGACTTTCTTCCTTGCGTATATATTTATTTCTATGCAGATGTAGAGTTTTGTGTGTGTTCTTATGAAATCGTGCTATACCTACTGCTTTGAATGTGTTATTTTTACTTTATAAGCCCTTACATGATTGGTTTAAAAGCAGGGGCAGCCTTTATACTGAAGGTTATGAACCAAGGCTTTTCGTGGCTAATTCCAAAATGGCCAAATAGAATGCTGTCCTAGAAGATGCTGTGGCCAACAGAAAATGTATGCAAGGCACCCAGAGGATGGCGGTAGTCATTCATTCCATTTCCTCCCTGGCCCTGAGGAACCTGGGGTGGCATGGGACCCAAACGTCTTTCATGCTCTTGGTATGGGGATACCCATAGGCCACACTAAGAAGAAAGGGAAGGACTTGGATTTTCTTTAAAACCTTTATCTCTGTGAGAAAAACCAGGGAAAAGCACTCTATCTCCCTGGATGAGCCAAGAATCACATACAAAGGTGTACTGTGTCCCCTCTGGATGGACTATAGGCTTGAAACTCCAACAGCCAAAGCCAAGAGCTGAACGGGAGCCCTTGGACCTCTCAAGAAACTCCCTTGGTGTGTGTGGGGAGCTAATAGTCAAAGCTCTTCTGTTCAGCTCAGACCTCCCAGTAAGAGAGGAGAAACATCAAATTCTGCCATGAAGTCAGAGCTGGGCCTCACGCAAAAAGACCAAGGACCCCAAGCAAGATTGCTAGAGGCTCAGCTACTGGCATAGTTAAATCTGCCGAAGACCCCTACACTCTACGGGACATGAATCTGGGACCCAGGTCTACAAGCCAAAGTGGGCTCCCAGATCCATGTCCTCCTCTTAGCAGCTTGAGTCTTGGGCTAAAACATCATGTATTTTATTGCTTAGCTTCTCCCTCTTCCTCTATTTCGTCCCTGCAGTAGCTGCACAGAGTCCTCCAATGTGGGTCTTCAAGAAATTGTCTATTTTGCTCATCAAACAACTCTGAACTTGCAACTTGACTCCTGCTTAGCGATGTACTTATCACCCCACCTGGGATGTTCAGGGATCTATGGGGATTTCCCCACTATATTTGTTATCAGGAGGGTGGAGCTTAGCCACAGTGAACAAAAGGAAACCAGCCCCTTGGGTCTGTGACAGCCTTTTGGGAAAGTCGATGTAAAGTGAGTGGACAGCCAGTGTCTATGTCTGCCACCTGTTCTCCCAACTGAAGTTGAATTTCACCTGCATGTGCCACCAAGTTCCTGAGTGTGACACATACTTCCCACATCAATAATGAGTGATAAAGACAGCTATCTTCACAAAGAAATCAATCAGGTTCAGCCTGGTAGTGAATTAAGTAATGAAGATGTCTAAAGGCCTATCTCTACCCAAGAGCAAAGGGTGGCAGGCTGTCCCTTAGTTGTCCTTGAAATACTTTCCTTTTTCTCCAAATTTAGACCCTTCCAAAGACCCATTTAACTCTATTTCTCCTTTCCAACACGTCTTTCCCTTTCTCTTTCTTCTCCTCCTTCCCTTTTTTTTTCCTGCCTTGTCTCTCTTCTCTAGACTTCTGAATGATATGGAAGAACAATGACACCCAGCAGGACAGTGCAGGTGCATCTGAGTCCCCAGTGGGGCTCATTATAGCACAGGTGGCTGGGTGGCACCCCCAGAGCTTCTAACTCAGCAGGTCTGCAAAGGAGCAGAGGGTTTGCATTTCTAACAAGGCCCAGGTGGGGCTCCCACTGCTGGTGCAGAGACTAGTCTTTGAGAACTGCTGACCAGACTCAGGCAAACCCGGCTTCCAGTTACTCGTGATCAAAGACGTGGCTGCTAAGTCTGTTTCATTATCTATAAGATGGCCAAGAGGGTACAAGGATTAAATGAAGTGGAAGTAAGAAGGACATACTCAGTAAAAGGTAAGGCTCTCTATAAGACTGTGAAATCTGAAGTTTTACATGACCAAGCCCCAAGTCCTGTATCATTAAACAATGGGATCAAACCAAATGTAGACATGCATTTGGCCTAGATGGACAGTAGCTCCTACCCCTACTGTTCTGGGGTGTCTGGGGCCCAAGTCCTGTGGATATGAAGAGACTGTGATATGGGGGCGGGGGGGGGGGCATGGGCCCAGCTGGCTTCCATGGAGGGAAACAGGCGAGTTCTACCAACAGTGGGAAGACCAGCTTTTCACCAGCCATAAAGCTCCCAGAATTCCCCTCGGCAGGCCTCCCAGGCTTAATGAGGCCCTAACCTGGGCCAGGCTCTGCTAACCCCATGTCGAAGTCACCAAGAGTCACCACTGTCATCAGCCTTGAGAGTAAGAGTGACTCAATAAAAATTTCTTTCTTGGAGTGTGAAGGGATAAATAAGAAAAGAAATGAGAAAGCAGAGTTCTGAAGTTTTCAGAAGATGAGTAGCCCCTTGTGTGGGCTTTTTAAGGGGATTCTTTGTTGAGGCTCAGGCCAAACCCAGGTATGTGCCTGGGTGAGTGGAGGGAAGAGCAGATTCAGGGGTAGTTTTCAGGTGTTAGTAAAGGGTGCAGGGTTGAGCCACTGCACTCCTGTGGTGTGGCTGCAACTCAAGTTTTATTCATCTGTAGCACTGTTGCCAGGTGTCAGGATGGCAACGGGCAGCATTCATTAGATAATGAACTCTAAGGGCAGGATTGAGGTTTCTTTCTCCCACTTCAGTATAGAGGGAGCCCACAAAGTGTGGTGGTGGCTCAGGTGCAAACCTACGTCAGGCTGGTGGCAGGGCTTCTTACAAAGGAAACCAAACCCAAGTACCTCAGATCCTCTGAATCTGGAAGAGGAAGGAAGAGTCGGGAGACAGCTAGTGCGTGCTTACTGTGCAAATGGTAATTTGAGGGGAAGCCGGTATGACTCAGTGGGTTAGGCGCTCACTTTGCAGCGCCGGAGACCAAGGATCGAATCCCGGCCCCGGCCCGTGCGGACCCATTTGCTGAACTGGGGAGCTTTCCCAGTTCAGTTGTCTCTCTGTCTCTGTCTCTGTATCTCTCTCTCTCTCTCTCTCTCTACCTCTCCCTCTCTCTCTCTCTCTCTCTCTCTCAAAAATAAATAAATAAATAAATATACTTTAAAAAATAAAATAAAATAAAATGACAAAATTCTGAACTGAGTCATTTGAAAAATTAAAAAAAAAAGGGTAATTTGAGGAGGAAAAGAAAAAGAAGCTAAAGAAACAATAGTACTCACTGGGTCTCTACTAAAGAAGATACTGCCAAAGCGTCTCTTGAAACAGCTACTCAGCAAACAATGAAAATGGATTGGACCTTCTATACCCAGTCTAGAAAGCACAATCACACACTCACACATATATGCACGTGCACACACACATACACACACAGGCACACACATCAATCAAACAACATACACTCAGGAGTTCTCAAGAAACTCTTGGAGGAATTAAATTGCCGGCCAACCTTCTTATCAGTTATTAAAGGAGTACCCAGAGACAGAGCAGTTTGACACCCATGCAGAAAAACAATTCCAGTGGAGCCGTGGCAACTACAGACCAGAGAATCTTACTTTCCCATTTGGCAAAGAACCTTCTGGATGACCCAACGTGGCATCTGAAAAGACATGTCAGACCACACCAAACTGCTAGCATTCTTTAAAGGGGTAAAAAGGTCATGTGAATATGATTTCTAAACTCAAAAAGCCTCGGGCAACATTTCACACCAAAAATTGTTTTTAAAAATTGAATCAATGTGATATTTCTGGATATATTTAGGCATGGATTGGGAGCTAGCAGAGAGATAAGAAAAAAGAGGCATTTCACTAGAAGAAAAATATTAACAGTGAGAGTCTTATGGGATTGAGGCTAAAGCAAGATTTAACATTTTCATCCATATTCAGAAAAAGTGAGGATTTAGGTTTGTAGGTGACACTAAGCCCTTCTGGACAGTGAAATATCAAGCTGTCAGCAATACAGCATAAGAGGGTTTCGTAAGGCCGTGTGAATGTTCTGGGGAAAAAATGGCTAGGAGGAGATACAAGAGGGCAAGTCTGAGGTTATTTCTAAAATGTCCTTGGATTTATCAGTTGAGAGACCTGGGAATTGATGTAAAGACCAGCTTCATATACTGTCCCAGGCACAGAGAAAAAATCAGCAAAAACCCAGACATTGTCAGGAAAGTATCACAAACCATTGTGAGATTTGCCTTGTGTATAAACCACACTGCCATGTAGTAAGCTTGAAGTTGTACCTACTGCACACCAAGAACTGGGGCCTCTGGAGGAGGCAGTGGGTACCCAGATGGTACAGAACAGAGAGGCATTTTCTGATGGGGGGTCTGGAGAGTAGGGACAGCCAGGAGACAAAAGCTGAAAGGACTTGGATCAAAGGTCAAGTATTCAAAGGTATAGGGAGTGGACACAGGTCTGCCCACAAGTAACCCTTCATTTGGATCAAATATTGCAAAAGTATCCCTGATTCACAGTGTGCACAATTTTTATAACTTGATATTGTAAGGAGTAAAAATAAAAATTGGTTCAAATTGAATGTAGATGAGTTTCTAGGCAATAGCCCCATCCTGGAGTATTGAGGGAGGTTTGTTACTGACTTTTTGTGACTGATGACCTGGACAATAATTGCCTTATTGTGAAACATCACTATCACTGTTGTCAAGGGTCTTGCTCTGTATCTCTCTGTTTATTTACTATCTATCTGTCTATATCTATCTGTCTATCTATCTACCTACCTACCTACCTATCATCTATTATATATGTACCTACCTATCATTTTTCTTTTTCTTTCTTTGTTCTTTCCTTTCTTTTCTTTCTTTCTTTCTTTTTCTTTCTTCATCTATCTATCTATCATCTATTTATTTACCTACCTATCATCTATTTTTTCTTTCTTTTTCTTTCTTCTACTTTCTCTTTCTCTCTTTTTTCTTTCTAACATATATCTATCATCTATCTGTCTATCTATCCATCTATCTATCTACCTACCTACCTATCTATCATCTATCTATCTATCTATCTATCTATCTATCTATCTATCTATCTATCTATATCATACTCTATCATCAGGTTAAGACAATGTTGTTTAAGTGTACAAACTTGCAACGAGGAGTAAATAAGTCCTAGTAATAAGTAAATAGTTAATATAGATGATATTTTATTATAATCATAAGACTTGCCAAGAGACTAGAATTTAATTATTCCAACCACTAAAAAGAAATGATAATTATGTCATGTGATAGAGATCTAATTATCACTACAATGGCAAGCATATTGCAATATATAAATGTATCAAATTAACATATTGTATGCCTTAAATTTACAGTGCTATATGTCAAATAGATTTCAATTAAAAAAATCTATTTGTACCCATCTTTAAAAAAATAGTAGCATATTAAAGTTTTTTTGCACCTTACTTTTTTCACTTAATACATCAAAACATTAAATGCTACATCAGTCATTTTCACATCTACATATCATTTCAATGTATGGATGGACCAGAGTTTATCTAACCAGGGGACCATGCTTTCAACCTTTTTTCAAACAATAGTAATAGACTAAATGGCATATGTACAAAGTCAGAAAAGGAAAGCTTTCTCCAGGCACAAAAGAAAGCACAAACAAAAATTTGTTTAAGTGGCTTTTAAAATTACCCAATTCAATTAAAACCTTTTCAACTCTGTTCTAAAAACTGAAACTCTCAGTTTTGTAGTTTATTTGAACAACCTTTACGAGAGTTGGAGAGAGAGGCTGACATAATAGACCCAATTCCAGATGAATTTTAAGTTCTTGTCTGGAGTTGGGAAATGGGGGAAAGGTTTTCCTACAAAACCCAGAAAAATGCTTCCATTGTTTAATTTGCTGCCCTGCTCTTAAAGCCTCTGGCAAACATTAAGGATTTGATCAATTACTATTGCTTCTCCTGTAGGCAACTCTATAAGTCTAAATATACTTAAATCACTTTACTTATAACCAGAAAAAACGTTTAGTTTGCTGCTTCCAATAGCTTTTTAATGACACCCCCTATTTCTTTCCCTCATTAAAGCCACATTATTTATCATGTTGGCACTCTAGCTATAAACCAACAACAACAAGCCAATCGACATCATTACATTGTCTTTTGAGAATCTTATAATTCCCATCCTGGGTCCATTTGCTCTTCTTAAATCTTTGCTAAGTCACTGGATTCATTACCTTGAACCCTTCTCATCTTTGTGCCAGTATTGATTGTCACATTTCCACCCCTTTTTCCAGCTTACAAGGCTAACATACCAACTCTACAAATGTTAAAAAGTTCTTTTACTTGGAGAGCTCTCTCTTTTCATCTTCAATGGCTCTAATGGCTTTCCTCTCCAAACTTCTGAAAGATGGTCGAAGACAGTAGAGCTTGACGTCACACAGGCAACATGGATAGAGATCGCACAGGCCGCAGGAGCGTGACCGCTTGGAATAGCACAAGCAGTACGGATATGGGTGTAAGTCACAGCAGCAGTACGGGTGCATGTATAAGTCACACAGGCAGCGGGAGCTGAACTCGTCCATGCATCTCAATTGCCTCAGTTCTCTGTCCACCTTCTTTATGTCCCTTCTGACACTGTCCAAAAGACAACTCAGTGCAGCCATTACGGTCACACCTTATTGTTCTGTGAGTACCTTTGGGAAACGGCACTCGGGGAGGAAAAAAATTGTTCTAAGCTCTGCTCAGAAGTTTGTTTTAAAAATAAAGGAGGCACACATGATTCCCTTACTTTAAAGCTTGTGTTCTATGACCTCATCACTCTCTAAGTATGTCATAGTCTTTTGGTTACCATGTGAACTGTACACAGCTCTGGTCTCCAGAGACCCTCCTTAGAGTTACAAAGCTACTCTCAGAACTATACTAATGTGATTTCATTCACCTTGAAGTTGGATGGGTCCCCAAGCAGTCACGCTCTTCAGGGTTTAAGTCCTTGACTTCTGTGTGTGTATGCCCTGAGGACCAGCCAGAGCTGTGAAGATCTTAGTGTGGGTGATGGGAGGAGCTGCCTGGCCCCTTTCTCTATGCCTTTCTAGCTGCTCTAGCCTTGACTTGACACTTAGCCTTGCCCCTTACACACTAGGATTTGTTCTGGTTCCCATGGTTGTCCTTACAAAGTCATCCTCCAGTCAGCCTTTGTCCTTGACTCTGAGTCCCAAGTCTCGGAGTCATGCCCTGTTTTTAGTAGCTGGAGTCCTGGCTATTCTGGGATATTAGTTCTCCAGTAGCCAGAGTCCTGCTCCTAAGCATCCATGTCTCAATGCTCAGGGCCCCGTCCTTGGTCACACTGCCCAGCAGACTATACCTCTGGTCTTGCATCCAAGCCTCCAGATGCCTTATCTCTTGTGTTGGTCCTTGATACTATTATAGCCAACTGCCTGAAACCACATTTGGGTGGGTTTCCTCTACTCCCAGATGGATCAACACACTGGTCTTCAGGCCCAGCCTTGCCTCAGGTACTTCTACTCCTCTGGGCTTTTCCCCTCGGGATGCAATCCAACTCTCAAATCTTCCCTTTATAGACTAAGACATAGGGCACTTAAAGACAAGTGGTTGGATATGACACTGGAGAGGGAACAAGGGCCAGGTTTAAAGGGACTGTGGGCCAGCTAAGGAGTTTGAACTTTATTTATTTATTTATTTATAAAAATTTATTTTATTGTTTTTGGCAGAGACAGAGACAGACAGAGAGAAGGGGGAGGGCCCAGAGCAGTCTCCATAGTTGTACATCATCAGTTTTCAACATGGTTGAGCCAGGGGTCAAACTTTGGGGACAAGAACTGAACTGGGGGGGCTCCTGCATGGGAAGCACACCCCAGCTCAGCATATGGGTTCACACAGGTTGAGGCTAGGATTTGATCCTTGGTCCCTGGGGCTGCAAAGTAAGCACTTAACCCGCTGAGCCATCCCAGCTTCCCTGAACTTTATTTTGAGCACAATGTAGCATCACTGACTTTTTTTTCTGTTGAGAAAAGTTGAGAGGGAAGTCTAATGGCCATACTGAAGTGCATTATAAGGGACAACAGGAGAGCAGGAGAGGAGTCTTCTGCCAGAAGGCAAGGGCCTGTCAAAGTCTGGACTGGGGATCCTGGCTAATGGGGATGGCCAGAAGAAAGGTAGTGGGATCACCTTCCTCCACACACACAGGCCCCATTCAGTCCATTCTCCACATTGCAGCCAGCGTGATGTTCATATATGAATCTGTTATGCCCGAATTCCACCCCCACTCCCCACTCAACCCAAAGTCTTCAGTGTCTTGTCTTCTTAGGAGAAGGGGCAAAATCCTTACAAGGCACCAAATGCTATGGCCTCTGTTTACCCTTCAGTTTCTATTCATTTATTTCAATATACTTTAGCCACAGAGGCCTTCCTTGAAGTTTCACTTAGTCCACCTCGTTCAGGACTTGTGGCCACTCTGATCTGCCTGATTAGAAATTAAACTCCAGGAAAGCTGGGATGGCTCAGCGGGTTAAGGACTTGCTTTGAAGCCCCAAGGACCGAGGATCGAATCCCAGCCCCGGCCCATGCGGACCCACATGCTGAACTGGGGTGTGCCCCCAGTTCAGTTCTTGTCAGAGCCTATGTGGGAGGCTCCAGGCCCAGTTCCTGCTCTGCGCAGCCCTGTGCCCATCTGTGGAGTGAAACTATATGGAAAACTAATGCTGTCAACTATGGAGACTGCTCTGGGCTCTCCCACTTCTGTCTCTCTCTGTCTCTGTTTCTCTCTGTCAAAAATCAATAAAATAAAATCTTAAAAAAAAGAAAAAGAAATTAAACTCCCCACCCTATGCCCTAGATCTAGTTAACTTCTAAGGCACTATAGATCTCTTCTTAAATGTCTCTTCCTTATGAATGACTTCCATGAGAAAGCCGGGATGGCTCAGCGGGTTAAGCGCTCGCTTTGAAGCTCCGAGAATCGAATCCCGGCTCCGGCCCAGGCAGCCCCACATGCTGAACTGGGGTGTGCTTCCCAAATGTGGTGAGGCCCCCAGTTCAGTTCAAAAAAAAAAAAAAA
>PVKE010027006.1:0-21903 GCA_004027555.1 Craseonycteris thonglongyai
ACCCATCACCATGTTTCTCTCCAAGGTAAAGCCCCCGGCTCTACCGTCAGCGCCCCCAGCAGAAGAGTCTCCGAGTGAGCCTAAAGCTTCTACGAGTCAAGTGAGAGCCTCTCCTCCGCCACCCACACAAGACCCTTCGCCTCTCTCAGAAAGCCATGTTGATTCATGTTTATCACTGTATAAGGTTTTGTCATTAACCTTATTAATTAGCACTGACACGTTTAAGTAAATATGTATACTGTTGTAATTTTTGTCTTAAATGAGTAAAGTATGAATACTGCTTACATATTTAAAACATTCTTGTACCCGCATACACGAAAATTCCTAGGGGCAAATCCTACTTCGCAGTTTTTCAGCTTTCGCGGAAGGTTGTGGTCCCCATTAACCACGAAAAACGAGGGATCACTGTAATAGATATATTGGGTTATCACTTCATAAGGTATATAAATGTCTAATCACTATGATGTAAAACTAAATCTAATATTGTATGTCAACTATAACTAAATAATAATTTTTTAAAAGGGCCTAATAGCTAAATGGGGGGAAAATTGTTATATACCTATATCATACCTTATGCCAAAACAAAGCCCAGATCAAAGATTTACATGTAAAAGCTGTTAAAGAGGGGAGGGGTGGGGGAGTAGGGAAGGGGCATCAAATATGTGGTGATAGAAAGAGAATGACTCTGGGTGGTGAGCACATAACACAATACATAGATGATATAATATAGAACTGAACACCTGGAACAAATGTAAATTTTACCAACCAATGTCACTGCAACAAATTTAACAATTAAAAAATATGATTAAAAAAAATAATAATCCCAGGCACTTCATAGGTTATATAAATGCCTAACCACTGTGCTGTACACCTGAAACTAATATAAATATTGTATGTCAAGTATAATTATATATATACACACACACACACACACACACATATATGTATGTATGTGTGTATATATATATACACACACACACCTACATACAAGTATATAGTCAGCGGATGTAGAGTACAACATCGGGAATATAGTCAATGGTATTATAATAGCTATGGACTGTGTCAGATGGGTAGTAGACTTAGTGGGGTTATCACTTTGTGAAGAGTATAAATGTCTAATCACTATGCTATTTTATACACCTGAAAGTAATTTAAAAAAAAAAGATAAATTATAATCTCAGAGGAGTGATAGATTCTTTGTCACACAACTCAGAATTCATAGAAAACTGATAAATTTGACTAATAAAAATAAAAGTAATTTGTAGCAAAAAACAAAAACAAGAAATCAAAAGACAAATTACTAAGAAACTAAGAAAAATATTCACATATCATGAAACACTGGACTAACTTCATAAATTCATTAAAAACTCTCACAAATCAGTAAGACCAATAATTCTTTTAAAAAAAAAAAAGACAAAAGATATCAACAGAGAGGTCACAGAAAATACAAATGGCTCTTTAGACATAGGAAAAGATGCTAAACATCATTCCTGATAGAAAATGCAAACTAAAAACATGATGCTATTTCTTTACATCACACTGCTAAAGATTGTCAGGTTTGGTATACAGTGAGATGACAAGAGAATAGGGAAATAGGCACAGTTACGTTTTGCTGCTAGGAGCATAGTATTTCTATGAAGATCAGTCTACATACGTGCATGTACTTTTTAACACAAAAAGTCCTGTTTTAGAAATTTTCTTAAAGACAAAATGATCCACGCATAAGGATATTCATTATTATATTGTTTGTAATAACAAAAAGTTGGAAAACCTTACCTGTGTCTAGAAGACTGAAGTAAATTATGATATATCTGTAAGATAGAACATGAGGCTATGAAAAACAATGAAGTGCTCTCTATGAACAAATTTTGAACAACCTCCAAAGAATATCGGAAGAACAAAACAAGATGAGAACCAAATGTATAGTAAGCTACCATTTAATTACAAAGAAAAACGGATATTCTCTCTTGATACTCGACATTGATAACAGGGGATGCCTCCATGGACAGTAATCTAGTGGCCTAAGGCAAACAGGAAGAGGAAAACTTACATTTCATTATAAACCCTTTTTGAGTGGTATTCCACTTGAATGTATTACCTCATAAACCATAAAAATTTGTATATGGTTTCTTTTATCTGGTTCATGTATCTTAAACTCTCAACAAATATGTACTTGGTATCTATTTTGTCACCTTTAGGGGTATTCTTGTTATGTTCCGGGGCAAGCAGGATAAATATTGTGCCTTTAAAGGTATCAGTGTTTCAAATTTCAGTGTGATTATGATCTCCAGAAGAAAAAGAAGAAAGAAAAAAAAGGATAACACTAGCTCTTTTCTTAAAGCCCTTTAGAAATAATTTCACTAGCTCTTTTCTTAAAGCCCTTTAGAAATAATTTCTGTTCTTAAGCAAATCTATTGCCAAACATCAAAGGGTTGTTTTTTTTCTACCTTTACATGCAAAATATTTTTTTTTTCCAAAAAGCACTTCTTATTTTACTATAAACAAAACACAAATGAGGATTCCTGAAGTTTTGTGGAATGTAGCTATCTCAGGGTACAAAGAAAATGTCTCCTTGTTCAAACAAAATTAAAAAAAAAAAAAAAAGATTTTGTTCACATTTTATTTGACTCTCTTCTTCAGAACTGTTATACCAAGTTTCAACCTGAAAATATGTGCCTGTAATGGATGTGCTGATAGACCTTTATCTAGAGAAATGTGAACCTAATGCAGTAATTCTTAGCCAGGTGTGTTAGACATGTTTTCATCATTTAAGGTCTCCACAAGCGTTTCTTTAAAAAAAAATGTATACCCTTAGTAGCACCACTTCAGTGTACTATAAAGTTTACTTAGGTCATGCGGTCTTACACATTAGAGACTACAAAATTATAATATTTAGCCATGTAGATTTGACTTTAATGAGATGTAAATGAGCATATTTATTAAACAGTCTCAGTAAACCAACAAGTGTGTTTTAAGCACAACATCATTAAGGAAAGGTCAAAAAGATCAGAAAATACATGTATTTCATTCATTTCTACTTCTCTGGAAGAATCCAAGTTGAAAAGCCAGTTTTGGTAATTTTGTGATGTTGAAAATTTTAAGACACCATGATAATGGTTGCTATATTGTATTATCTACTAAAATAGATCTCCAATGATCACTTTCATTGGTTCTAGTCCAACAATTATTTTAGAAATAAGACTTCTTATTACAAAACTACAAATCCCATTTTTCCACCTCCGCTTTCTTAAAAGTAATAGAATCATCTCATTCAGGTATTTTGTTTTCTTTTTCATTCTACCACCCTTTTCTCCAGTTGCAGCCCCACTTAGCATTTTTCTGGAATGCTTCAAAATGGTATAGGCGCCCCTTCCTAACTAAGGCGACAACGTAGCACTCATACCAAAACCATCCAGTCCAATCTTGTGCACCTCTGCTTCGAGCCCTCAAATTGCACACTATCTGGTCAGAGTAAGAACCCAAATCCTGAAGATGTCCCACAAGGTCCCCCCTACATTTAGACCTCATCTACATTACTAGCTCCCTATATTCCAGTCACTTTGGCCACCTGTGAACCTGTGCATTGTTCCCTCTGTTTGCAACACTCTAACCCAGAGGTAACATACTGCCTCTAAGGCTTGGCTCAAAATTCACTCGTTCTTTTTTGTTGTTGCTGTTAAATTTATTGGGGTGATATTGATTGGTAAAAATTAGATTGTTTCCAGGTGTACAACTCTACATTACATTGTCTATACATCGCATTGTGTGCTCACCACCCAGAATCAGCTCACTTTCCAGCATCATATATTTGATGCCCTCTCCCTACTCCCCTCCACCTCAGGTCTCCCAACCAACTACCCCCTTACACTCAGGTAACCATTAAACTATTGGCTGTGTCCATGAGTATTTGTTCCTTTGTTACTTTCAGTTGTACATTCCACCTATGATTGAGGTCATATGTTTCTCAATTCTTTCAGTCAGACTTATTTTGCATAATAAGATGCATTCAAGGTCCGTCCATGTTGTCACAAATTGCTGTATTTCATCTTTTCTTATTGCTGAGTAGTAATCCATTATGTAAATGTACCACATCTTTATCCAGTCATCTATCAAAGGGCACTTTGGTTGTTTTCACAACTTGGCCACCGTGAACAGTGCTGTGTGAACATTGCGGTACATATATCTTTGCAGATTAAGGTTTTCAGGTTTTTGGGGCAGATACCCTGGAGAGGGATTGCTGGGTCATATGGCAATTCCATTCTTAGTTTTTTGAGGAATCGTCATACTGCCTTTCATAGTGGTTGTACCAATTTACATTCCTACCAGCAGTGTGTAAGGGTTCCTTTTTGTCTACAGCCTGTCCAGCACTTGTTATTCCTTGCCGTGTTGATTATAGCCATTCTAACAGGTGTGAGGTGACATCTCATTGCGGTTTTAATTTGCATCTCCCTAATTGCCAGTGATGTTGAGCATTTTTTCATGTATCTGTTGGCTATATGTCTTCAGGGAAGAAGCATCTGTTAAGTCTTCTGCCCATTTTTTAATTGGATCACTTGTTTTTGTTGTTGTTGAGCTGTACGAGTTCTTTATATATTTTAGATATTAGCCCCTTATCAAAGGCATTATTTGCAAATATTTTCTCCCATTCGGTTGGATTCCTTTTTACTTTGTTGATGGTGTCCTTTGCTGTGTGGAAGCTTTGTAATTTCATATAGTCCCATTCGTTTATTTTTGCTTTTATTTCTCTTGCCTTTGGAATCAAGTTCATAAAGTGCTCTCCGAGTCCCAGGTCTGAAAGTATAGTATCACTGCTTTCTTCTATGCACTTTATTGTTTCAGATCTTATGTGGAGGTCTTTAATCCATTTTGAATTAATTGTGGTATACAGTGACAGTTAACAGTCCAGATTCATTCTTTTGCATGTGGTTTTCCAGTTTTCCCAGCAGCATTTACTGAAGAGGCTTTCTTTTCTACATTGTATATTTTTTGCTCCTTTATAAAACGTTTTCTGTCCATATGTTTGTGGGTTAATTTCTGGGGTTTTGATTCTGTTCCATTGGTCTGTATGTCTGTTTTTCTACCAATACCAAGCTGTTTTGATTATTGACGCTTTGTAGTATAGACTGAAGTCGGGGAGTGTGATGCCTCCAGCCTTATTTATTTTATTTTATTTTATTTTTCAGAGGATTGCTTTGGTGATTCGGAGCCTTTTGTGGTTCTATATGAATCTGAGAACTTTTTTATCTATTTCTTGAAAGCACGTCTGTGGGATTTTGATGGGAACTGCATTAAATCTGTATATTGCTTTGGGTAATATGGCCATTTCAACTATGTTGATTCATCCAATCCATGAACACAAAATATCTTTCCATTTCTTTGTATCTTCTTCAATTTCTTTTAATAGTGTCTTATAGTTTTCTCTATATATGTTCTTCATGTTCTTTGTTAAGTTTATTCCTAAGTATTTTATTCTTTTTCTTTTGATCACAAACTATATCGTTTTTCTCATTTCTTTTTCTGAAGTTTTGTTGTTTGTATATAAAAATGCTGTGGATTTTTGTACATTGATTTTCTATCCTGCAACTTTACTGTATTCATTTATTACTTCTAACAGTTTTCTGGTGAAGTCCTTAGGGTTTTCTATATAAAGGATCATATCATATACAAAAAGTGACAGTTTAACTTCTTCATTCCCAATTTGAATGCCTTTTACTTCTTTTTCCTGCCTAATGGTTCTGGCTAGAACTTCCAGCACTATGTTGAATAGCAGTCATGACGGACAGGGACATCCCTGTCTTGTTCCTGCTTTTAGAAGAAAAGGTTTCAGTTTTTCCCCGTTCAGAATGACATTCGCAAGGGTTTCTCATATATGGCCTTTATTATGTTGAGGTACTTTCCTTCTGTACCCATTTTATTAAGATTTTGGTTCATAAATGGATGTTGTGTCTTGTAGGATGCTTTTTCTTCATCAACTGATATAATCACAAGATTTTTACCTTTTTTGTTTATGTGGTGTATCACATGATCGATTTGCATATGTTGAACCATCCTTGTGCCCCTGGGATGAATCCTACTTGATCATAATATATAAACTTTTTAATGCATTGTTGTATTCTATTTGCCAGTACTTTGTTTAGGATTTTTGCATCTGTATTCATCAGGGATATTGGTCTATAGTTTTCTTTTTTTGTGCCATCCTTGCCAAGCTTTGGTATTAGGATAATGTTGGCTTCATAGAATGAGTTGGGAAGTATTGCCTCTTCTTAAATTTTTTGGAAAAGTTTGAGGATAGGTGTTAGTTCTTCCTTGAATGCCTGGTAAAACTCATTAGTGAGACCATCTGGTCCTGGACTCTTGCTGTTGGGAAGGTTTTGGATGATTGTTTCAATTTCCTTACTGTTGATTGGTCTGTTTAGGTTATCCAGTTCTTCTTGATGCAATCTAGGAAGACTATGTGTCTCTAAGAACTTGTCCATTTCTTCTAGGTTGCAAAATTTGGTGGCATATAGTCCTTCATAGTGTTTTTGTATGATCCTTTGTATTTCTGTGGTATCTGTTGTAATTTCCCTTCTTTCATTTCTAATTCAGATTATTTGTGTGTTTTCTATTTTTCCTTTCGTGAGCCTAGCCAGGGGGCTGTCTATTTTATTAATTTTTTAGAAGAACCAGCTCTTTGGGGCATTAACTTTTTATATTGTTTTTCTAGTCTCTATTTTATTTAGTTATCCTTTAATTTTTATTATTTCCTTTCTTCTGCTGGCTTTGGGTGTGTTTTGTTCTTCTTTTTCTAGTTCTTGAAGATGTGATATTAGGTTGTTTACTTGTAATTTTTCTTATTTCTTGAGAAACACCTGTAGTGATATAAGTTTCCCCCTTATTACTGCTTTTGCTGCATCCCAGAAATTTTGGTATGCTGTGTTTTCATTGTCAATTGTTTCTAAGTATTTTTTAATCTCTTCTTTTATTTCTTCTTTGATCCAATCATTTTTTAATAACATATTGCTTAATCTACATGTATATGTGGTTTTTCCTGCTTTCTTTTGGTAGTTGTTGTCCAATTTCAAAGCTTTGTGATCAAAGAATACACTTGGTATGATTTCAATCTTAAAATTGCTGAGACTACCTTTGTGTCCCAGTGTGTGGTCTATCATTGAAAACATTCCATGTGCTCCAGAAAAGAATGTATAGTCCTGTGTTTTAGGATGACGTGTCCTCTAAATGTCAATTATGTCCAATTGCTGTAATGTATCATTTAAATATATATTTTTATTTATTTATTTTTAACAGGGAGAGAGAGAGAGATACAGAGACAGAGACAGAGAGAGAACTGAACTGGGGGAGCTCCCAGCTCAGCACATGGTTCCGCATGGGCCGGGGCCGGGATTCAATCCCAGGTCCCCGGCGCTGCAAAGTGAGCGCCTAACCCACTGAGCCATCCGGCTTCCCCAAGTAATGTATCATTTAAAGCCAATATTTCCTTATTTATTTTATGTTTGGATGATCTGTCCATGGCTGTCAATGGGGCGTTTAAGCCCCCTATTATAATTGTGTTTTTGTCAGTTTCTCCTTTTAGATCTGTTAGTAGTTGCTTTGGTGCTTTTTGGTTGGGGGCATATACGTTCACAAATATAATATCTTCTTCTTGTATTGTCCCCTTTATTATTATGAAATGTACATCTTTGTCTCTTATTATGTTTTTGATCCTGAAGTCTGCTTTCTCAGATATAAGTATGGCTACACCTGCGTTTCTCTGGGTGCCATTTGCTTGGAGTATGTTTTTCCACCCATTCACCTTCAGTCTGTTTGTCCTTGTGACTGAGGTGTGTCTCTTGTAGATAGCATAAGGTTGGCTTTTGTTCTTTAATCCAGTTTGCTACTCTGTGTCTTTTTATTGGTAAGTTCAGTCCATTTACATTTAGGGTGATGACTGATATATGAGGATTTCCTACAGCCATTTTATTTTTTGTTTTCTGGTAGCTCCTTTTTCAGTTGCTTCTTTGCTTTTTTCTTCCCATTGGTTATTATAGTTTGATGGTGTTTATGACTGGTTTTTTCTGTTTTCTTTTATTATGTGTCTCAGTTCTAAGTTCTTTTTCGGTGGTTATTATGAACTTTATATAAAAGAAAGTTTCAAGAAGCCGGGATGGCTCAGTGGGTTAAGTGCTAGCTTTGCAGCCCCAGGGACGGAGGATCGAATCCCGGCCCCGGCCCATGTGGACCCATATGCTGAACTGGAGAGTGCCCCCAGTTCAGTTCTCACCGGGGTGAAGACCCCGGCCCAGTTCCTGCCCTGTGCAGCCCCACTCCCACCTGTGGAATGAAACTATGTGGAAAAACAAATGATGTACAACTATGGAGACTGTTCTGGGCCCTCCCCTTCTCTCTGTCTCTGTCTCTGTATCCCTCTCTCTGTCAAAAACAATAAAAAATAAATCTTAAAAAAAAAAGAAAGTTTTATATATTCAGTGGTTTCTTAAAACTTTATTTTACTTTATTTTATTTTGACAGAGAGAGAGAGATACAGAGACAGAGACAGAGGGAGAACTGAACTGGGGGCACTCCCCAGTTCAGCATATGGGTCCACACAGGCTGGGGCTGGGATTCGATCCTCGGTCCCTGGTGCTGCAAAATGAGCACTTAACCCACTGAGCCATCCCGGCTTCCCCTTAAGGATGTTTCTTATCTCCATTCTCTTTGGAAACTTAAACCTTTACTTCCTCCCCTTTTATGTTTTTGTTGTTCCAGTATGTTCCTATATACTTTTACTTTTTGTTTCAGGTCCAATTGCCTCCTTCAGTATTTCTTGAAATGCTGGCCTTGTACTGGAGAATTCCTTCAGTTTCTGTATGTTTGAAAAGGTCTTTATTCCTCCTTCATATCTAAAAGATAACTTTGCTGGGCATAGGATTCTTGGCTGGTAATTCTTCTCCTTTAATATTTTGAATACTTTGTTCCATTCCCTTGTGGCTTGTAGAGTTTCTGTTGAGAAATCTGATGATAGTGTGATGGGCTTTCCTTTGTAGGTTATGGTGTTCTTTTTTTTCTGGCTGCTTTGAGGATTGTTTATTTTACTTTGACTTTTGATATCTTCAGATATCTTTGATATCTTCAGATATTTTCAGAGAGGGTCTGTTAGGATTCAAGTAGCTAAGGGTCCTGTTTCCTTTTTGGATTTGAGGTTCCAGTTCTTGTCATGGATTTGGGAAGTTCTCATCTACTATTTGTCTGAGTAAATTCTCTGTGCCCATCTTGTCCTCTGCTCCCTCCGGAATACCTATTATTCTTATATTATTTTTTCTAATGGAGTCATAGTTCTTGTAGAGATCTTTCATTTCTTTTAGCTTGTAGGTCTCTCTACTCTTCCTTCTGTGTTATTTCCAAATTGTTGTCTTCGATTTCACTAATTCTTTCCTCCATCTGGTCAGCTCTGCTTCCTATGTTAGCTATTTCATTTTTCATTTCTTTTATTGTGCTGTTTTTCTCCAAAATTTCTCTTTGCATCTTTTTTGTAGATTCAATTTCCTTTCTGAGATCACTTAGCTCCTTCTGTGTACTTTGCCAGTTTTCTTTGAGCTCTTTGAGTGTTTTTATAATTGCAACCTTGAATTCTCTGTCATTTAGCTCATATAATTCCATATCTTCAAGTTCCTTTTCTGGAGATTTTTCTCTGTCTTTCTGAGCTTTTTTGTTCAAAGGGGTATTCATTGCTGTTGGAGCATTTCATTTCCTGAACATGAGGACTTTTCCCCTGGTAGATGTGACAGTATTTTTCTTTTACTTCCTAGGTGGTGGTAGTGTCTTTTAATATGTTCTCTTATTTATTTGGTTTTCTCACAGTGGGAGACTTCCTAGAAGGTGGGCTTCTCTTTGATTCAGTTGCCCTGTTCTCTGTATGCCTCCCCTTTGGGAAGGTATGGTAGGCAATGGTATTTTGTGCTTCCAAGATCCCACTGCTGTCAGAAGCTGCCATACCTATTAGATCCCTCTGCTGGCTTCAGCGGGAAGAGTGGAGGTGGAGTTTGTTGGGAAAGGCACAGATCTGGTTGTGTCACAGGGTAATGGTGACTTCCCAGCAGCAGCTCACTGAAGACAGGCAGTGGGCAGGCCTGTGGGGCCAGCCCTGGGAGAGAACAAGGGGAAGCAGCCAGGCTCCATGTCCAAAGCCATACAGTGTTCCAGGTGGGGCCCCACTTCACTGAGGACCACTCTGCGCCTCAGCCGCCAACACACTCTCGGTGTTGGCACTCCAGCCACTGGAACACCTACCTCCAGCTCCAGTTGCTGGCCTCATGCTCTGCGGGCCCCCAGCTCCAGCTGCCTGACTTAACCGCCAGTAGCCGGGTCCTCACTCCAGTCACCTGCCCCAATCTCTGGCTGCTGCTGGGGCCTCGCTCCAGCCTCCTGCCCCACACTCTGGCTACCCTCAATGCGCCCAGGCTGCTCCCACCACACTCCCACCGGGGCCTCTCACCACAGTCAGCCACGCCCACCTTTCCCGTCCACTCCGCGCTCTGGCATCTGCGCCTCCGCCTCTGTCTGTTCCAGGCCTCCAACCCGCCCAGAGTCGTTCTGCTCCCGGACCCGCGCCTCCAGCTCCCACCTCCATCAGTCTCTCCTCTGCTGGACTCCGGTCAGCCTCTGGTCGTCACTGGGTGGGTCTCCAGGTCGCGCTCCCTGGCGGGTCCCACACGGCTCCCTTTCTTTCTCTCTCACTTGCCTTCGTTTCTCCAGCTTTAGGTGTTTTCTTGGATCTATCAGCTGAGGCTGTGTGCTACTTAGGGATTCTCTGGTTGGATTTTAGTTGTTTAAATTGTCTTTCCAGGAGAGGTTTCAAGAGCTCCTCTCACACCGCCATCTTTATGGCATCTCTCAAAATTCACTTCTTAACCAATCTTTCCTTGACCAGCATATTTAAGTTGTAACAACTCCACCCATTCTAGCAGTCCTTTTCCTCCTCCCTTGCTTTATTTTTCTGCATATAATATATCACTTCCAAACATACTATAAATTTAACTTACCCATTTAACTTTTCCATATTTTCAGTCTAGAATAAAAAATCCACGAGGGCAGGGATTTTCATCTGGTTTGTTCACTGGTGTACCGCCAATACCTAGAACAGTGTTAGGCTCACGGTAGGTGCCAGGGTTGCTGCACAGAACTGGTCTGACTGTATTACACAAACCCCAGAGGATACCGTGCAAATGATCTTGGAGTGTACAATAGTGCAGCCCTGTCAAGGTACTCAGCTAACTATCTGTATTGTGTTCTGTAATATGCATAAAGCAGTTTTCACAAATAGTCTGACATGTCCATGAAGCTTTATTTTTGCCTTTTTGCTTTTATGGATTGATTACATAGTAAGCCAGTATTGGATGCTACAAAGAAAGATAATTATCTGTTCTATAAAAAGAGAAATCTTCATCTATTTCACCTAAATCTGTAAGAATTCCTCTGAACCATGAGGTAAGGTAGAGTATTTTTCTGCCAGATCCCTGAAAATCAAATTAATTAAAACTTGGGTGTGAAAATAGTTCTTCAAAGAGATTCTACAGGCAAAATAACTGATAATTAGGAAAAAATCTAAAATGTTCAACTTTCATATAGCCTTTAAGTACAAACCAAATTATATTTTCTTCTTTTCTCAATTTTTGGAAATGAGTTGCAGATTCTTCAGGTAATTCTTCATTCATTCCAAGCAGAGTTACTTGGAAGAATATTCATTTAAATGTACTCCATTAAAACAAACTTCAATATGATAGGTTCCCTGCTGCAGCTGCCAAACCTTACCTAGGTCATTTGTTTTTCTTTTGCTTTGCATAATTTACATGAATTTAACAATACAACAGTCAGTACTGTAGTGAAGCTACATATCCTGAGAGAGTAACTTCTTCTTGGCAAGTTATGAGCAGAATAGGATTATAAATGCCACTTTACACTATAGCTCCTACAATCCACAATGGGACATTAGAAATATTAAAAGAAAAGAGTTACATCCACTCCCTTAGACAACTTGCATATGCTTTTCACACACACAGACATACACACACACACTCTAGTTTGCATGTACTCTAAATCACATGCTTCTATAATTTTACTGCTAAGTTCCAACCACCATAAGGCTGAGTGCAATGTAAGAATTCAGAATAAATGTTTGTAGACCAGTGTATCACTAGTTGACAAAAAATAAGATTATCAGACAGAATGAACCTACACTAAAGCATACTATATAGTTATAAGAACGTAGAGACATTTCCATGTACTCTTAAGCCCAAGGTTGTCAAACCTGAGACCCGTGGGCTGCATGTGGCCCAGGACAACTTTGAATGAAGCCCAATACAAATTCTTAAACTTTCTTATAAGATTGTAAAATTTTTCTTTGAGATTTTTTAAATTCATGAGCTACAGTTATAGTTAATGTGTTTTATGTATGGCCCAAGACAATTCTTTCAATGTGGCCCAGGGAAGCAAAAAGTTTGAATACCCCTGCTTTAGCCAGTTTTCTCCAAAGTAACATCTTATAAAACTATAATATGAAAACAAGAATACTGCCATTGATACAAATAAGATACAGAAGATTTCCATCAAACACAAGCATCCCTCATGTAGCTCTTTTATAGCTATAAGTATACACCCTCCCATCTCCTATCACCACCACCACCTCCTTAATTGCAAGCAAACATTAATTTCATCTCCAACTCCTTTAATTCTGTCATTTTACAAAAGTTATATAAATAAAATCATACAGTATGTAATGTTTGAATTTGCTTTTCTCATTCAGATCATTTAACATCAAGTCTGTTCCTTTTTATTGCTGTATAATATTCCATAGTATGGATATACTACAAATTTATTAAATATTCACCCATTAAAGCAGAGGGTCTCCAAACTACAGCCCGTGGGCCGCGAGGCCCTCTCATCCAGCCCGTGGAGACCTTTTTATCTGAATAAAATAATATTAAATAAATAATTAAAAACAACATCTATGCTTTGATTCTTTTTTATTTGGACCTCGATTGTGTAGTCGGCCCCCAAACTGCTGTTTTATAGTTAATGCGGCCAGCGGGCTGAAATGTTTAAGGACCCCTGCTGTTTCCAGTTTCTGTCTATAACAAATAAAGCTATACATGATTCTGTATGAACATGTCTTCACTTCTCTGGGATAAATGCTCAGGAATGCAATTGCTGGATTGCATGGTAGTTGCATGTTTAATTTTAAAATAAATTACCAGACTCTTCTAGAGTGTCTGTGACATTTTACATTCTCACCAACAGTGTATGAGTGATCCAGTTTCTCCAGACCCTTGTCAGCAGTTACTGTTGTCATTATCTTTTTTTTTTTTTTTTTTTAGCCACTATGAGAGCTATATAGTTTTATCTCATGGTTTTAATTTGCATGTCCCTAATTGAAAATGATTCAGATCTTTCCAGGTGCTTATTGACATTTGTATAACTTATTCAGTATGAGGGGTAGTCAAGAAATTCATTGAATGGGTGAGTTATCAGAGAGGTGGGGGTATTAGTGCACACAGTTTGATTGTGTGATTTATTAGTGTATATGCCAAATTTCAGCCAACTTGCATCCATGTTCTTTCAGATATCACAAAAAAAGTACATCAAATGTAAAGAAAATCCCAAATAAGGTTAAAATTGAGTATCATGCTGTCATTAAGTTCCTCACAAAACAACGGAAAACACCTAAAACCATTTTGGAAGAGATGTGAGCAGTTTACAAGGACCCTGGAAATCCATGGTTTACAAGTGGCACAGCCTTTTCAAGTAAGGCAGAGAGTCCACTGAAAATGACCTCCATCTGGGACACCCTGTTGACCACTTCCTCAAATAATGTCAAAAAATTGGAAATCTGTATTGGAAGATGCTAGGCTGAATAAAAAACAGCTTGCAGAAATGGTTGGAGTATCACCTACAACCATTTTGAATATTCTCCATCAACATATAAGGGCGTGAAAAGTCAATGCAAAATGAGTATTGAGAATGGTCACACCACTTCAAAAACAACAGCATTTCAAATGTGCATGACAGTTTGTGGACCTCTACAGAAAAAACAAAGATGAAGTTTTAAACCAGATTGTCACTGGAAATGAAACTTGGGTTCCTCACCATGAGCCTGAGTCAAAGAAGGAGTCTATGCAGTAACATGAAAAGAGCACGCCACCCCTAAGAAGTTCAAGCCAGTGCAACTGGCTAGAAAAATTATGGCTACTGTTTTCTGTGATATAGAAGGTAACCTGCTGTCTATTACAAAGATAAGGGTGTCACAATAACTAGATACTAGTCCAGTCTGCTGAAACAAGTAAAAGAATCTGTGGGGAAAAGAAGAGGGAAATGGACCAAAGGGGTGCTGCTTTGCACAAAAACATGCCAATGCACAAGAGCAATTTTGCGCTGGCTACTCTTCATGATTGTGGCTTCTAAACATTAAACCACCTTCCCTACATTCCTGACTTGGCTCCATGTGATTATTATTTGTTCCCAAATATAAAAATAAAAAATTAAAAAACAGCTTAGAGAGAAGAAATTTACAGATAGTGAAGAGGTTAAAGCTGCAATTTCAGCATATTTTGAGGGCATAAACATTTTTTTCCAAGGGTATAAATAAACTTATTGAAAGATCTGAAAAGTGTACTAGGGTTAAGCGTGAATATATTGAAAGGGGAAAGTAATAAATAGTTTATAAATAGTTTTTTTACCCTTATCCCCCTTCATCTTGTGAATTTCTTGACCACCCCTCATAAAATGTCCCTTCTTAGCTTTTGCCCAAGTTCTAGTTGGATTGTTTGCATTCTAACTGCTAGGTTTTGAAAGTTTATATATTATAGATACTAGTCCTTTGTCAGATATGTGGTCCGCAAATATTTTCTCTCAATCTGTGTCATGTATTATATTTTATCCTTTTAACGAAGTCTACCAGAGAGGAATGTTTTAATTTTGATCTAATTCAATTTATCACTTTTTAAGGATCATGTTCTCTGAGTCAAATGTAAGAATTCAGCCATAGTTACCTACAATGGAACTCCCATTGCACTATCAGCTGATTTCTCAATAGAAACTTTGCTGGCCAGATGGGATTGCTAGGAAATATTCAAAGTGTTTAGCAAAGGCCTACAACTGACGTTATTCTATCAAGCAAAGCTATCACTTAGAAGCAAAAGACAGATGAAGAGCTTCCCAGAGGAGGAAAAGCTAAAGTTCATCACCACCAAACCAGTACTATAAATAATGTTAAAAGGACTTCTATAAGAAGAAGAAAAAAAGAGATAAAAAAACAGGAATAATAAAATGGCAATAACTACATATATATCAACAATTACTTTCAATGTAAATGGATTAAATGATCCAATCAAAGCATATGGGGTGGGAATTTCCAGTCAAGATGGACAAACATCATTGAAAATCACCTGTAGTGTAGCTGAACCAAAGCCCTACAACTACCGACATACAAAAGCTACCTTGAGACCGGAAATAGGGGCAGAGACAGAGAACAGGCTGGCCCCATACCCATGTATGGTAGTTAAAAATCAGAAGGGATATCACAGCTGCAGAGGTACCCCATTGAGGAGCAAGGGATTCCAGCTCCACACCAGGCTCTCCAGCCCAGGGTTCCACTGCCAGAGAGAGAAGTTCCCATAATTTCTGGCTGTGAAAACCAGGGAAGATTGTAGCAGAATGGGACTAGGGCAGCTGTAGTCCTAGGCAATCTTCTTCAAGAACCCGGGCACTGATATACTTGCTGATGGACTCACTGGCCCTGAGCTCCAGCACTGAGGCAGCAGCTCGAAAGGCACCAGGTACATACAAGGAGAAACTGAATTGTCTAACTTCAGGATGATGGCTGGAGGGGCAGCTTTCTCCTGGGCAGAAGAACTGGCAGGAGCCATTGTTTCTTTGTTGAGCCTTCTTCCTCCCTGTGTGCACACTCACTACCAAAAGCCACATCTGAGTCTCCATCAAAATGGCTATCACCTTCCCTCTGCCCTACACTAATAATTCTGAGACCCAGCCCCTTCCAAAGTTGGGGACCAGCCAGGCTTCCAGTGGCTTTTTTGTGAAAAAACCTGTCTTAGCTCATGCTGTAGACTGTCCTAAAATCCATCAGAGGTTCACAAAACTCAAACCAGCAGCATCTGGCTTCAGTATGTCCCATACCTCTAGCTGAGCAGCCCCAAGCCCAGCACTAAAGACAGCAGCCAAAGTTCAAGTCTTGGTTTCTCAAGGCACCTATAAGCCCAACATAAGCAGCAGCCAACTGCAGATTGCTTTGTGACTCATGCTAGGTAGCCCCAAGCAAGGAACAGGCTGAGGCTAAACTTGGCCTGCAGTAGGGCCCCTCACAGGGGACATCAGGGCTGATATGTGTGGTGGCCAGCTTCAGACCAAGCGGAGCATCACCCAGCCACCTCCTATTAAAACACACCCAAAGGGGAGACAGGGTAGACACCAGAGCCCTGATAAAGCAAATCCTTCTCCATAGGATCAACCCCTGAACAACTCCTCCATTGTACTCACTCACGGACAGTCCTAAAAACCAATCAGCTTAAGAATCAATCCCTTCCACTGACAAGCAAACAGCAACCAAGGCTCAACTACAATAGGAAGGGTACACACAACCCACACAAAGGACACATCTGTTCAGGTGACCAGGGAGACTATGCCACAAGACACCTAACGGTACTATATAAGGACACTCAACTAAAACTGAAAGGCATACCTACTACATAAAAACAAAAACAGGGAGACAACCAAAATGTGGAAAACAAAGAAACATGTCCCAAATGGAAGAATAGAAAAAAGCTCCATAAAAATAACTACACAAATTAGAGACAAGCAATCTACCAGATGTGAAATTCAAAACATTGGTTATAAGGATGCTCAAAGATCTCAAAGACAACTTCAGCAAAGAGATAGGAAACATAAAAATGGAGAAAAGAACCAGTCAGAAATGAAGAATATAATATTAATAACTGAATTGAAAAACACACTAGAGGGAATCAACAGTAAATTAGATGAAGCAGAAGATCCAATCAGCAATTTAGAAGGTAAGGTAGCAGTAGATAACCAATCAGAACAGGAAAAAGAAAGAAAAAGACAAGGAATCTAAAAAAAAACAAATAGAATAGTTTAAGGGGCCCCTGGTACAACATCAGGTATACCAATATTTACATCATAAAGGAACCAGAAGAAGAGAGAGCAAACAATTAAAAACCTATTTGAAGAAATAATCACAGAAAACTTCCCTAGTCTGTCAAAGGAAATGTATATACAAAAACAGGAAGCTCAGAGAGGCCCAACCAAGATGAACTCAGAGGCCCACACCAAGACACATCATAATTAAAGTGCCAAAGGTTATAGGCAAAGAAAGAATAGTATAAGTGGTACAAAAAAACACAGTTAGTAACCTACAAGGAAGTTCCCATAATACTATCAGCTGATTTCTCAACAGAAACTTTGCAGGCCAGAAGGGATTGGCAGGAAATACTCCAAGTAATGAAAAGGAAGAACCTACAACCAAGATTAGTCTATCATTCAGAATAAGAAAACAGATAAAGTGCTTTCAGACCAAAAAAAACTAAAGGAGTTCATCACCACCTAGCCAGAATTACAAAGAATCTTAGAAGAACTTCTTTAAAATGAGAAGAAAAAACAGATAAAAAATGCAAATAATAAAATGACAATAACTACACATCTATCAACAAATACTTTCAATGCAAATGTATTAAATACTTCAAACAAAAGATAGGGTGGCTGAATGGATAAGAAAATAAGATCTTTGCATATGCTATCTATAAGATACTCACTTCAGATCAAAAGGAACACACAGACTAAAAGGGATGGGAAAAAGGTATTTTAAGAAAATAGAAAAGAAAAAAAAAAGCTTGGGTAGTGCTACCTATACCCAACAAAACAGACTGTACAACAAAGGCTACAGTGATGGCAGGGAAGCTCCACGATTGAGTGCTTGCCTCGTAATCTCAAGGTCCAGAGTTTAATTCCCCGCCCCTGTCCATGCAAACCCATATACTGAACTGTGGCACAACTAGTAACTGCCCAGATAACTCAGCAGTGAAAGTTCTCACCTCCCATGTAGGAAGTCCCCAGTTTGGTTCCTGCCCCGTGAAGTCCTACATTCACCTGTGTGGAATGAAACCATGTAACAACTAATGATGTACAACTATGGAGACTGCTCTAGACTCCGCCTCCGCCTCTGCCTCCGCCTCCGCCTCCGCCCCCTCCCCCTCCCCTCTTCCTCCTCCTCCTCCCCCTCCCCCTCCTTCTTCTCTCTCTCTCTCTCTCTCTCTCTCTCTCTCTCTCTTTCTCAAACAATTTTTAAAAATCTAAAAAATTGTTTTAAAACCAAGGTTATAACAAGAGAAAGAAGAACCCAGTAATCCAAATCTGGGTATTTATCAGGAGAAACCCAAAGTGCTACTTTGAGGGGATGAGTGCATCCATATTATCATTGCAGCATTGTTTATAATGGCAAAGATGTGGAGGCAGTTTGGGTGTCCATCAATAGATGGATGGATAAAGAGGAGGTGGTACATATATACAGTGCAATTTTGCTCAGCCATGAAAGAAAATGTATTCTTGTCATTTGAGACAGCATGCATGGAACTGGAGGATACTACGCTAAATGGAGCATGTCAGACAGAGAAAGAAGATTTTGCTTATATGTGGAATCTAAAAAACAAAACAAAACAAACAAAAAACAGAAACATGGATAGATACAGAGAACATTGTGATGGTTGCCAGATCGAAAGTGGGTGAAGGTGAATAAAAAAGGGATTAAGAAGTACAAGTTGTTACAGTAGTCATGGGGATGTTGTACATAGCATAAAGAATATAGTCAATAATATTATAATAACTATGTATGGTGTCCAATGGGTACTAAATTTATTAGGGTGACAGATAAGAGGGAAGTTGGGAGGTAGGGGGAAAAGATGAAGGGATTAAAAAGTGCAAATTAGTAGTTAACAAAACAGTCATAAATATATAAAATAAAGCATGGAGAATATAGTCAATAACATGGTAATAACTATGTATAGTGCCAGGTGGGTACTAGACTACTCAGTGGGATCACTTCTTAAATTATATAAATGTCTAACCACTATGCTGTATACTTGAAATTAGTATAAAATATGCTGAATGTCAAAATAAATAAATAAAGGTAAAAAAAAAAAATCAATTCAAAGTGAAAAGAAAAAGACAGAGAAAACTAAACTCTTAGATATGCTACCTACAAGAGACTCACTTCAGAGCAAAAGACACACAGAGACTAAAAGTTAAGGGGTAGAAAAAGATATTTCATGAAAACAAACAAAAAATTGGGGGCAGAAATACTTATACCAGGCAAAATAGACTTTAAAACAAAGGCTATAACAAAAGACAAAGACCAATAATCCCATTTCTGTGTATTTAATCAAAGAAACCCAAAACTTCGAAGAGAAATGTGCATCCACATGTTCATTGCAGCATTATACAATAGCCAAACTATGGAAGCAGCCTACTTGTCCATCAATAGATGAATGGATAAAAAAGAGCTGGTACATATGAACAATGGAACGTTATTCAGACATAAAAAAAAGAAAAGAAAAGAAATTTTGCTATCTGCAACAACATGAATGGACCTAGAGGGTATTGTTCTAAGTGGAGTAAGTCAAAGAGAGAAAGATAAATATCATATGATTTCACTTATATGTGGAATCTAGAGAATAAATCTAAGAATCACAAAGAAAACAGAAACAAGCTCATACAGAGGGCAATTTGATGATTTACAGATGGCGTAGGGCTAGGCCAGCAGTTTGCCGACCACTGTCAGGGCCATGAGTAAGGGAGGGGAGGGAATTAAGAGGTACAAATTTATAGTTACAATAGTCTTGGGGATGTAAAGTACGGTATAGTATTGGTAATATAGTCAGTAATACTGTAATAACTATGCATAGTGTAAGATGGTTACTGGATTTATCAGGGTAATTACTTCATAAGTTATATAAATGTCTAATCACTGTGTGGCACAACTGAAACTAATATAATATTGTATGTCAACTAATTGAAAATTTTTTTAAATATTTTAAAAATTCTACCTAGCTCTAGTTTCAGTTTCTTCTATGATTTTATTTAAAAATTTTGTAACTTGATGTTACATTTAAGCCCATGATCTATTTTGATTTAATTTTCACATAAGGTGTGAAACTTAGGTCAAAATTCATATATTGCTGATGGTATTCAAATGTTCCTGCATTATTTGTTGAAAAGGCTATCCCTTCATGGCACTGCTTTGACATCTCAGTAGAAAATCAGTACACATACTTACATGTACCTATTGCATTTCTTTGTTCTCTGTTCTGCTATATTAATCTATGAGTCTAGTATTCCACCAATACCACACAGTTTTTGGTTACTTTACTTCTGTAATAAAGCTTGAAATCAAATAAACTGATTGTTCCCACTTTATTCTGATCTCAGGTGGAAAACATTCAGTTTTTCACCATTAAGAAACTATAGGTTTCTTGCAGACGCTCATTATCAAATTGAGGGAGCTCCTCCATTTCTCTTTCTGAGCTTTTAATCATGAAAAGATGAATTTTGTCAAATACTTCGACCACATTAATTGATAAGATCATGTGATTTTTTTTTTCCTTTAGTCTATTAATATGGTGGATTATACTGATTGCTTTTCAAATACTGAACTAGCCTTGTATTCCTGGAATAAACCCCCCTGAATCATATCATATAGTTCTTTACTATATTGAGTACATAGTTCTCTTTCTATATGGCTGAATTATATTTGTTAATATTGTGTTAAGGATTTTTATGTCTATATTCATGAGGAATATTTGTCTGTAGTTCTCTTTTTAGGTATTGTTTTTGCCATTTGGTATCAGAGTAATATAAACTTCGTAATCTGAACTGGGAAACGTCCCCCCTTTTCTGTTTTCTGAGTTAGATTATACCCAACTGGTTTTAACTCTTCTTTAAACATTTCGTAGAATCCTATAGTGAAACCATCTGGGATGCAGATTTCTTTCTTGAATGTTTTTAAATTATGAATTCAATTTCCTTAATAGTTATATTACTATTCAAATTATTTACTTCATACTGGGTAACTTGTGGTAATTTTTTAAAGAATTGCTCTATTTTATCCACAAAATTTACATACATAGAGTTGTTTGTAATAGTCATTTATTAACCTCTTGGTGGCTGCTGTTAATGATTTTCTCTTTCACTCATGATATTGGTATTTATTTATTTAGGCAGTCTTGCTAAAGAATTGTTGATTTTATTAATTATTTGACAGAATCAACTCTTTGCTTCATTGGTTTTCTCTGTTGTTTTGCTTTCAGTTCCATTGATTTCTGATCTTTATTTCCTTCTGCTTGCTTTGGGTTTGTTTTGATTTTCTTTTCATAGGTTCTTGAAGTGGGAGCTTAGATTGATATTCGATTTTTCCTCTTTTCTAACGTACACATTTAGTGCTATAACTCTTCCTCTTAACATTATTTTAGCTGTGTCCCATGAATTTTGACATTTATATTTTTTATTCTTTTCGATGTATTTTTTGTTTTCTTTGAGCCTGTCTCTTTAACTTATGCATTACTTAGAAGGGTGCTGCTTAGTTTTCAAGCATTTGCAGATTTTCCTGTTATCTTTCTTCTATTCATGTCTAGTTTCATGTGGTCAAAAACCACTTTGGGGGAAAGCCGGGACGGCTCAGCGGGTTGAGCGCTCGCTTTGAGGCCATGAGGACCGAGGATCGAATCCCGGCTCCGGCCCAGGCAGGACCCACGTGCTGAACTGCGGAGTTCCCACAGTTTGGTTCTCTAACTGTCTCTGTCTCTGTCTCTCTCTCTATCTGTCAAAAAGTAAAATAGAAATAACTATGCACTG
>PVKE010027007.1:0-21901 GCA_004027555.1 Craseonycteris thonglongyai
AAGATTCCAAGGCAGAAGTTTGATGGTGAGGGAAATAATTACTGCATTTCAATTCCTTAGCCTGACTCTGGTAGTATTTATTCAACAAGAATCTACTGAGCATATATTATATAATGGTCCACGAGATATAGCACAGAACAAAGCAAAGTGTTAGTCCTTATGAAACTTCAGTCTGGTAAAGGGAAGCAGGTAATTGGATTTAATATATTTACTCTGTCAGATGGTGATAAATGCTATGAAAAAGCAAAGCAAGGTGGGAAGAGAGTGATAGTAGAGATTAGTTACTCTTTCAGAGGTGTTAATCTGGGAGGGACTCTTATTACATTGCTATTGTATTAGGATCTGAATATGGTGAGCAGGTAAACCATGATGTTACTTAGGAGAAGAAAGGTCCAGCAATATAAAAGGCCTTGAGGAGGGTGCTTGGCATGTGTGTGGAAGAAGCCAGAATAGCTGGAGAATACTGAGGAAGGAGAGGGCATAGGTAATGGGGTTAGATCATACAGGTACTTACTTATTCGTTCATTCATTCATCCATCCATCCATTCATTTAATTTTAACTGTGAGTGAATGGGGAGCCCTTGGGGGATCTGAGCAAAGGAGTGACACAGTCTGATCTGATTTTTAAACCATCTGTGTAGTTATCGTGTGGGAAAGAGGGCAGGCGGATAAGGGAGACTAGTCCAGAAACCACTGTCATGGACCAGTAAGAGATGATGGTGGCTTGGACTAAAGTAACAAGGAGGTAGAAGTGATAGCACACAGTCAGGTTCTGGACATGCTTTTAAAAGTAGAGAAGATGGTCTTTTCTGATGAAATGGATGTGGGATATGAGGGAATGTAGAGCCAAAGATAATTCAAAGGTTTACAGGAATGGGAAGAGCATCAGGAATAAAAAAAACTCAGTGGACTGTAGTTTTGACCTTTGCTGTCTCTCAGGGCTTTCTCCTTAGGGCGCCCTGACACAGTTTGCTTCCCTAGGTGACAAAGGCTGGTTCAGATTCATTCCTCCTTATTTAAATGCATCTGCTTTTAGCTGGTGACTGACTTTTGTTGCAAAGGCAAAATCAATTGCAGAGCTCAAAGAAGCAGGGGACAATGTTTGCTTTTGACCATTGTTCTCTACTTGGTCTTTAGCTGTAATGATGTACAACCTGTGCCCGCAAACAGGAACATTTCCCAAAAAGGTTGAATATCAAGTAAAATGAGTGCACTCAAATTGAGTTATTTCTCTCCTTTTTTTTATTCCCATAAACCTAATCATTCACTGTTTCCTGGCTCAATTCCTGGACATCAGTTAGGACTCTCCCTATTTCTCTTCCATTAAATACTATGTATTTTCACACTATAAATATTACTAATAGGCCCACTAATCTGTTCCCATCAATCCTAAATTATTTGTGTGATCCCTTTTTACGGTTTAGGAAACTGAGGTTCAGAGACTTTAATTGAATTAAGGGAGCTCACAAACCTCAAGCATGGTGAGACATGGAGCTGGGAGTACCTGACTCCCCCTGCCCCTTGTGCCATCTCTGAACTGCTTCCCTGTTCTGCTGTTGCTATATCACATTTAGCAATAAACACGTTCCTCCATAGCTTCCATAAGCTTCCCAGTAGCTTCTATCACAATGCTATCTTAAAGAAAATGTCATATTTTTGGAGTGGAAGACGTGCTTCCACTTTTCAGCCTTCCTTGAATGCCTCAGCATTATTACAGGTTTCATTGTTTCCTGAAATATTGATATTCAAATATATCATTGACCTACCTAAAAGACCACCTCCTTTGGGAAGCCTTCGGTGAACTAGCCCCATTAGAACCTCTCTCTCCTACCTTTTTCCTCGCAGGGTGCTTAACAACTAATGAGAGCACTTCTCAGAGTCTGCCCCTGGTAAGAATAGCACTCTGTACTTGTAGTGTGTTGTAGTGTCTGTTCTCTTATTAGATAAGCGGTTTTCCAGTCTGGGACCTCTCCTTTTATTCTTCATAGCCCAGCATTGGTACTGAATATATTACATTCTTTAAGCATAAGGCTATAATAAGTTTTTTTTACATGTGCTTTCCAGTGGCTAGTGTAAATCTGGATACAAAGCTGGCATTAAATAGATCTTGTATGAGCAAAGGGGAAAAAGAGAGTTGCTACTTTTCACATTTCCTTCTTTAAAAAGAAAGTGGATGGTCAGCTTCTCTATAGTCTCATGAATTTCCCTTTCTACAGATGGTTTATATCTTTGTCAAATGAGTTTCTCCAGGATGCACAGGAGGCTTGCTGGGGCTCAGCTTATTCTTTCATGCAGTGAAGGCCAAGCCAGCAGGGAGCCTCCTGCCACCCAGCTCCAGCCGACTCCAAACATCATGCAATTTTTATTTGCCTTCTTTTGGCCAGCCAACCCAGTATTGCTCTTACATAAGCATTCAACCCTCTGGCATCTGATAAATAAAATAACTCCTTGGCCAGAATATATGGTTGGCAGGGGAAGGACCCAGAAGGCATCCAGCCATCCATGTACTCATATTTTTTTGGAGGGGCACCATTCCATTTCAATGTCCATCAGTAATTAGCCGTGCGCCACGTGCTCACCTGGTAAGCCTTTGCAATGAGAGGTGGTGACACAGAGTGATAAGAATAAAAGCCTCGAAATCAGGAGATTTGGTCTGATATTTATTAACTTTCCAACCTCTCTGATGATCTCTGCCTTTGCAAAATGCAAAATGGAAATCAAGATAACTTCAATAAATAACCACTGGGTTGTTTCTAGAATCCACTGGGAGAGGGTGCATGGAAGTAGTCTTTAATCACAGATGATTTTATTCATAAAGAATCCTAGAATGATCTCTCTGCAAGATGATCACTTGTAGAGTGGAGTGGATAAGAGGGGCACAAGTACGAATATGGAGGACACAATGCATGTAAAGCACTTAGTGCAGTCCCTGCTTCATGGCCAATGATCAGGATAGTGGAAGTAGTTGCTCCTGTTATTGTTTCTCTTTTTCTTTTTTGAACTGAACTGGGGGCCTCACCGCATTCGGGAAGCACACCCCAGTTCAGCATGTGGGTCCTCCTGGGCCGGAGCCGGGATTCGATCCTCAGTCTTTGGGGCTTCAAAGTGAGCACTTAACCTGCTGAGCCATCCCGGCTTTCCCTCCTCTTATTGTTTTAACTGTTGTAACCTAGTTTCTTGACTTTACTCCCACTGTGCCAATGACATTATTTATAGAGTTAATAATTATTATGACTTTTGAGTGCTTTGGATAGACTTTTCTCATTTCATGCTTGTAACAACTATCTTTTTTTTCTTTTTTCTTCTCATTTTACAAATGAGGGAATTTATACTAAGAGGGATTACAAGTTATTTTTTTCCAAGTTATTTTCTTAAAGCAACATAGCTTATAAGTAGTGGTGTTGAGTTTTGAACCCAGGCAGTCTAATTTCAGAGCCATTACCCTTCTTGGCTATGAAGTACTGGCCATTGATGACATGCAACTTTGCCAAAAGAAAATATAATAGAGTTGTCTAGCTGAAATAATTCATGAATTTTATGTTAATAATCTGCCTTTAATTTGTGAGGTGGAGATGACATATTTTATTACCTTTATAAATTAAGAAACTAAGGGTTAGAGGCCTAAAATGACTTGGTCAAGGAACAGTTATTTTCCAGAATTTTAGAATTCTTGGAGCTCATCTTGTTTAAACCTGTCGCTTTTAAGAGGAAATTTTTGCAGGGAGAAGCATCATTTATTCAGTGTTGTATGTGGAGCTAGTACTAACATCAGGGCTAAAACATATTCTCTTTCATCACATTCATGAGTAAGTTGACTAGGTAAGGGGCATTATTTATAGTTACACATTGGATAATATAAACTGATGTACACAATTTAAAAATGACTAACAAATTTTCTAATCCACCTTAACTCCTAATTGTATGCAAATATTGTGGTAGTTCAATTACTGGAGGAAATCCTTGCTATTATTTTCCCTATGAATAATTTTAGATTGGATTATAGGAATATATTTGAGGATTTACCAAGATTTTTTATTAACACCTTGAACAAGGAATACAATGAAAATAGACGATTTTGCAAGTATACTTGAGGGAAAATGATTTGTAGAGCCCAGAATGGAAACTGATTCCCTTCTCAAACTAGAGCCACTAGAGAGGGATAGAGTCTCATTGACCTTCTTGGGTCTGATTTTCTTGGGAATGACTAGGAGTGCTAATCCTTTGTAGTCTGACAGTGAGATGCCAACTTCCTATCTGTAACTATGATTTCTGGAATTAGTTTGTTCTTCAGTTGAAACAAATCAATTATCAGCAGAACACTAGCTGTTACTAAAATTCTGACAGGTCTTTTCTCATCTAAACTTGCATGCTTTTTGAGATCTTTGCCCTCCCCCTTTTCATTTCTTTCCCTCTACAGTGATGCCTAATGATGATGATGATGATGATGCTAAAATAAAAACAATAATAATGACTCATAAAAACTCTGTCACTAGACAAAAACAAATATTCCAAGTTTGAGCTTCTCTTGAGATTTGGCAGACACTTTTTTCTCATCGACTAACGGTGATGGGTCAGAGAGGTCTCATGCACATGAAATGTGGGCACTGCATCTGAGAATTGCTGTGTATATCTTGGTTGTAGAAAAAATATATATACTTAGGATTGTGACAACTGCTAGGCAAAGGATGCGTACTAACACTTCTGGAGAGAACTTGTACACAGGCTATTGTGGATGAGTAAGTGGAGCAGGACAAAACCCAAGAATCTGTGCAAAGCCATCTGGAATATTTAGGCTTTCACAATGGGGGCAATCAGACTTCCTCTAAGAGGACTGATTGGCAGTCTTGTTAACAGGGAGGAGTTAGTGATCACTGTGTTTCATCACAGCCCGACAACAGCATCTAGTAAATAAGGACTTAAGAAAGGAAAACCATTTTAGAAATAAATCAGGGTTCTATAGTGTTGGAAAAGTTTTGTGTTTTGCTTCTTCCTTAATCTTCCAACATAGGCAGCTTCTTTTCTATCCAGTGTCTACCTTTTTTTTTTTTTTTTTTAATTATTCCTAGTTAAAAACATGTGGATAAAGAATAGTAAAATCTATAGGACACAAGAATGTTTATATGGTGATGGAAAGAGAACTGACTCTGGGTGGTGAGCATATAATGCAATACATAGATGAGGTAATGTAGAATTGTACATCTAGAACCTATGTAATTTTTACCAACCAATGTCACCCTAATAAATTTAACAATTAATAAAAATAAAAAACAAAAGTTTACTTCATGGAAATGTGTGAGTGGGAATCTATAACAGTAGGGGTGACTATGGTTAGTACTTAGGTTTGGGCCAGAATAATCACTTATACATGGTTATTTTAATCCAATGAATAAAAGTCCATTTTTGGCAGTCTCTTCTTTGGGGATGATTAAGAAATATGTAGAACTGCAGTTCTAAACTGCATTGGTAATAAAGAAGAATAATGCACAATCTGTGATCAGCATATAAAATAGGGTGTAAAAAGTGCCCTATTACCTAATATACATTCACTGTAAGGCCGAATAAACTATCTCCCTTACCCATATATACAGAATTGTAATAGAAATGTCAAAGAAAGAGATGATGTATTATGGTAGGAAAGGGAAAAGATTAGATGTAGAAGATGGCATATGAGAGCATCTTTGACAAGTAGACCATATTTAAATAATCAGCAATTAGTCATGGCCACAATTATTTTATCTATCTAGTAATTTTTTGATTCTGAAAGAGAAAAAAGTGGCTTAATTTTATAGAGACTATGGTATGAAGTACTCAAAGATTAAACCAACAAACGCCAACTATTGACTTCAAAGTTTTACAACTACAGATGTTTTGTCTTAGCATTTTGTTACATATACCCTTAAAAGTTTTCAAAGGCAATGCAACTAGATAGTGCTTTTCTTGGTTGAAGGACAAGTTGCTTAGCACCCATTTTTGTGTACCCAGCAAGCATTATGATAACTTTATTATTAATATGCTGCAGACATTTGAAATTGCGACCTCTGGCCTAAATGGTAATGAGTTTATCAGATTTATTTATCTTGAGAGGAGGCTAATGTAGGCAGAATGGCAACTTGAGTACTTTGCATAAAACAGTGAGGAGACATTAAAAGAAAAAAAAATTATAGAACAGAGATTATCAGATTCTTTTCTATAGAAGTTATTAGATCCTATTTTATTATATAGATAGAAAACTGATGCCCAGGGTTATAATTGGAGGCACATAGTCAGCAAATGGCTAAACTTGGCTTTTAGCCGATAGACTTGCTACCTGTTGTTTTTCTTATACCCTGATAGAAGTCGAATTCAAAGAATTCTTCCTAAACTTAAATGTTTACATAAAGCTAATCCTGACAGGATTGACCTACAAGGAAATCTCAGGTTCAGGGACAGAATTGATATTTATGTGATGATGATGATGGTGACTTGACCCAAGGAAATCATAGAAAAATAGGATTTGAATGAATGAAAGAAGATATATATATATATATATATATATATATATATATATATATATATAAAAAGACAGTCACAAATTCATTGTTCTAATTGTTCAGTTGAGTGAAGCACTAAACAATCTATTTCATTTATTTATTCTGATGTTAACTCATGTTGAAATATATTACATAGAAATATATTTTTTGTTTATTATTTTGTACTAACTGAGAGACGAAAGTGTCCTTATTACCTCCTTGTCATTTGAGGTCTGTCCTCTGACTAGCAATATCTTTATGGTCTATCTTTTTTCTGCAGCTGGGGTTGCTAATGCTCAAGAGCATTTGGATATAGGGGAAAATGTTGACATTAGAGATGATTCATTGAGAAAATTGACACAAATTTATTGTGACTGTAAGTCAGTGTGCTGACATCAATTCTCTCAAATAAAATTGCTTTATCAAAATACAAATCAGTGAAGAAAAATTTTCTATTTTCTTTCCCTCGAAGAAATCATTCCTGAACCTTCTGATACAGAGTGTTGAATATTTCTGAAAGTAATTATTCCTCTAGGAAATTCCATTTTTGATAGCTTCATGAGCAGTCAAAAGCAAAATGCCAGTGTAGAATGCGTGGTTTTCTACAAATAAGACATTTGTCCCTTCGTGAGATTGTACATGAGCGTGAGCTGAGGCATGCACAGTGTGAGCTTAATAGCACTTGAGTATATTTGTACAATATTTTATGTCAGTGGTTCTCAGGCTTTAGCATGCATCAGAATAACCAAGATGGCTTGTTAAATGCATATAATGGCCATCACACCCAGCATTTCTAAATCAGTAAATCTGGGGTGGGGTGTGAGAATTTGCATTTCTGATAAATTCCCAGGTTGTGCTAATGTTGCTGACCCAAAGGCCATACTTTGAGAAAATGCTTTATATTTTATTTAAAATTTTTCTTTTATGTTAGCAACAGGTTTATTTGTCAGATAAGCTTCACAAAATAGGAAAAGCTAGCATGATTGCATAATTTCTTGTATGCTATGCCTGGTAAAAGAAGATGCTGCCGTTAATTTGCTGAGGTTCACGTAAGTCAGTGGTGAAATGAATACTGGAATCCATATTCTTGGTGGTGGTGGTGGTGGTGGTGTTTTAAGATTTATTTTATTGTTTTCAGAGAAGGTGAGAGAGAGAGAGAGAGAGAGAGAGAGAGAGAGAGAGAGAGAGAGAGAGAATGAACTTGTTACAAGGTGCTTAATGTTACTAAAAATAATATTCAGAATTGATTTCCTAAGGAGAAACTGCTAAATTGCCTACATTGGACCCAGTTTCATTAGAATTGCATTAAATGTTTTAACCTCATAATTTGGTCTTAAATAGGTTCTATTGGTAGATCAATGATTAATGGAATAGATGGAGAAGCTTCAGAACTGCCTTGATTAATATGGTAACATTTGTTTAACAAATATAAATTTCTACACGATGCAAAGCTCTTGGTAGGTGATGGAATGCAAAAGTGAATGAAACTGTTGCTTCTCTCCAAGATAGCAATTGACAGACTTTTTCTGCAAAGGGACAGATAGTAAATATTTCAAGCTTTTCAAGCCATATGGTCTATGTCACAGCCACTCAACTCTTATGTTGTAGTGCAGAAGCACATAAACAATATGCATATTAAAAGACATGGCTGTCTTCCAATAAAACTTTATTTGCAAAAACAGGTGGCAGACTGGATTTGAGCTATAGTTTGCCTATTTCTTCTCTAAAACTTGGATTGTATGGAGGGAAAAAGATTCAGAATGACAAATTACTTTAAAAAGTCTCAGAACAGAGATGAAATCACATAGTGAGTGCTGTGGGAGTACAGAATGTAAGTCTAGACTACTCTGGCAAACATGATGCATATGGAAGTATTCCTGGAGGAGATGCTATCTGAGATAAATTCTATAGTGAAAGTAAAGTTAGGTAAAGAATTATCAGTGAGATAAGGAGTTTAAAGAACGTTTCATTAAGAGGAAATAGTATGAACAGAGGTATCGATGCATGTGTGGTGAATTATATAGAGATTTGAATTTTTTGAAGCTTAAAAGAGAAGGCGAAGAGTGATTTTTTTAAAGAAAATGTGGTGCTCAAGTGACAGATGAGTTTGGAAAAGTAGACCAAGAGGTATCCAGTAAAAGGCCGTAGGCAAATCATTAATGTGTTCAAGTTCTCATTTCATATAAACACCTCTGGGGACCATGTAGAAGAAGGACTAGAACTGCATTGTCCAACCTTTTGGCTTCCCTCGGCCACATTGGAAGAATTGTCTTGTGCTACACATTCAATACACTAACACTAACAATAGCTGATGAACTTAAAAAAAGAGTTGCAAAAAAATAATGTTTCAAGTATTTGTGGTGCGCCTCATTCAAAGCTGTCCTGGGCCACAGGTTGGACATGCCTGAATTAGAAGAAAAGCAACAGAGGCCATGGCATCATTAGGAAGTTGTCCAGATGAAGAGTAATATCAGGAAAGGGAGGAATTGGAGATACAGAGATCAGATTCAAGAAGTTTTTAGAAGCCCAAATCACTAGGATTTATGATGGATTAGGTGAATGATTATACTGTATGTAAAAGTGAGAGAAAGATGAAAGTCAGGGATGATTCTCAGATTTACAACTTTTTTGTACCACCTAGTGACATTTAGCTTATTGGTAGGAAAAAAGTAATGTCAAGGAGATGTCAGTTTAGACAGGTTGTAGTTCAGGCCGCACTGGGAGATCTAGATGAAGTTGTTCAGCCTGCAGTTGAATTATATAACCAAAGGGTTAAAAAGGAACAAGTATATAATGAGGGAACAGCTTCTGGAGGGAATACTTTATGTTATTTTTATTGTTTTTGACAGAGAGAGAGAGAGAGATACAGAGACAGAGAGAAGGGGGAGGGCCCAGAACAGTCTCCATAGTTGCACATCATTGGTCTTTCCACATAGCTTCATTCTACAGGTGGGTGTGGGGCTGCATGGGGCAGGAACTGGGCTGGGGTCTCACCCCGGTGAGAACTGAACTGGGGGCACTCCCCAGTTCAGCATATGGGTCTGTATGGGCTGGGGCCGGGATTCGATCCTCAGTCCCTGGGGCTGCAAAGTGAGCGCTTAACCCAGTGAACCATCCAGGCTTCTCCTATGTTATTTTTAGACGGGAGGAATGCAGGTGAGGTTTGGTATGGATATAGGTAAATTAATAGTTTGGGGGAGGGTAGAAAGTTGATACAAACCACATTAGATTACCTCAGTTGTTTTATGAAATAGGAGACAAGTCCATCTGCTAAGCGGGAGACAAAGGCTGAGGACTGGGCTGAAAGAGAGTAGTAAAGGCTTTCAAAATTCCCAAGAAAAATGGGAAGGTGAGCTGACCAAAACAAGCATAAAGCTCATAAGTAGCTTCAGCTCATGAAATTGTAGAGACTCCAATTTACACAGTGAAATTAATTTCTTTAGTGATGCCGAGCCATTTGATCAGAAGAGCAAAGACAGAAGACTGTAGAATTGATCCATCATCATGGGCTTTCGAAGCATGGGTGGAGCTCAACTGAGGTGGAAAAGTGGGAGAAAGCAAGAAAGGAGTGGGCCCCAGTTGTTGAGCGGTTCCTCATTTCTGTTGATTCCTGGATTTTCTTTTTCTTTGATGTCTTTTCTATGATGACAATAGTTTTTATCCTGTGACAAGACAACCCATAGATAATTTTTGCCTTTTCCTTCTGTGTGAATCTAAGGCAAAGCATGACTCTGGCACCATCAGATGATAATTTTTTTTCCAACTTATTGGGAAATAATAGACAGGTATGCAGTGTGATGAATTGATAGCCATATACATTGTGGAATGATTACTGAGATCAAGATAATTAACACATGCATCACTATATATATACAGTGTGTGTGTGTGGTCAGAATGCTTAAGATCTACTTTCTGAAACTTTTAAGTATAAAATACTGTATTATTAACTATACTTACCATGTTGTACATTAGATCCTCAAAACATACTCTTCTTCTAATTGAACATTTATATCCTTTGACCCATTTCTCCCTATTTCCCACTCATTCAGCCCCTGGAAACCATTCCATTTTCTGTTTATATGACATTGACTATATTTTATATTATGTTTTTAGATCCTACATATGTGATAACATGCAGTATTTGTCTTTCTCTATTTGGCTTATTTCACTTAGCATAATTCCTTCTAGTCTCCTCCATGTTGCTGCAAATGACAAGATTCCCTTATTTTTATAGCTGAATACTATTCCATTGTGTGTGTGCACAAATATTCTTTATTCATTCATCTGTTAAAGAAAATTTTGGTTGTTTTCATGTCTTGGCTATTGTGTATAATGCTACAATAAACATGGGTGTTCAGATACCTCTTCAAATTGATTTTACTTCCTTCAAATATCTACCTAGAAGTAGGTTTGGGTCATACAGTAGTTCGATTTTTAATTTTTTGACAAACCATTTTCCATAGTGGCTATACTAATTTATATCCCAGTGAACAGTATGTAGGAATTTTCTTTCCCCTACATCCTCACCAACATTTGTTATCTCTTGGCTTTTCTATAATATCCAGCTTAACAGTTCTAAGGTGATATCTCATTGTGGTTTTGATTTTCATTTCCATGATGATTGGTGATGTTGATCACCTTTTCATATACCTATTGGCCATTTGAATATCTTTTTTGGAAAAATTTCTGTTCAAGTCTTTTGCCCATTTTTAAATTAGATTATTTTCTTTTTCACTGTTAAATTATACAATTTCTTTATGTATTTTGGATATTAATCCTTTCTGGATAAATGGTTTACAAATATATTCTGTCATTCTGTAGGGTGCCCTTTTTAATTCATTGATTGTTTCCTTTGCTATTCTGAGCATTTTAGTTTGATGTAGTCCCACTTGTTTATTTTAGCTTTTGTTGCCTATACTTTTGATGTCTTATCCAGGAAATCATTAAGACCATTGTCAAGCATCTTTTCCCCTATGTTCTATGGTTTCACGTCTTACATTTAAGTCTGTGATCCACTTTGAGTTAATTTTTGTGAATGATAGAAGATAAGGGTCCAGTTTTATTCTTTTGCATGTGGGTACCCAACTTTTTACAATACAATTTACTGAAGAGACTATCCTTTCCCTATTGTGCGTTCTCGGTGCCCTTTGTCAACAATTAGTTGACCATGTCTGTGTGGGGGATTATATCTGGACTCTATTTTGATCCACTGGCTCTATGTGCCTATTTTTATTCCATACTGTTTTGATTGCTATAGTATTGTAATATAGATTGAAATTAAAAAGTGTGTCCATTGAAACATGAATCATCATCTTTTAGCCATGTTATTGTCATCTGCCTAAAAATTACTGTAACAACTCAATAAACGTATAGTGGTCAGGAATGTGAGTGATGGCATCTAGAGTTGAGAAACAGAAAAGCTTGCACAACAAAAAACAGTGGTCCTGGCAAGACAAATGACATGGTCTTGCCACAAAAATAAGAATAAAACCTAAAAGAAAACTGAACTCTCGATTTAGTTATACTACTGTCTTGCAGTTTATTGACTGTTTAATTCTTCCCACTCCTCTGTCTTTAGTTCTTATACCAGAATACCAGCTTCTCTGGAATAAATAGATGGAATCCTTTCTGCTCATTACACTTCACCAGGGGTTAGGTCTGGGCTTCCAGATGTCATGGGGACTGTTTCTACATTGCTAACACATTTCATTTTAAGGAAACCATACTTAATCACAAACTATCATACTGAATAACCAGATATAAAATATATATACCATTTCCCCCCCAATTTTTTTCTTCTTTTTATGTTTTGGAGATTAAAATTTATTTTGGTTTTCAGAAGAAGCATCTGAGTTAACAATTGTTTTCCTGGAATCACCCCAGTAGAGGTGGGGGCTTTAGAGCTGTTGGCTCTAGTTTAAAATTCCAGCTCCTACAACTATCTAAATCTTGATTTAGATGTTTAAGCTCAGTTCTTTTACATATATGTCAATAATTTCACATAAAGCAAAGCTCATCATAGGATTATTGTCAAGATTCAAATTTTATAGATGTTATCAGCTCTCTTTACAACTGAGGAAACCAGGACACAAAGACATTAAATATGCTGTAGACTCATGCTCTGTAATAACAAGTAACATTTTTGCACTCAGAAAATATTAGTGTCATTTTTCGGTGTCAGCCCAGGCATTTCTTGGCCGTTTCTAATAAACTCTCTTGCTAAATAGAAAAAAAAAAAAAAAAAAAAATTAGTGTCATATGTTCTTCTGATGTACTCTCTGTAAGTGAAAACAAAATTTAGGCTTTGTTTATAGGGAGCATTAAAAATATTCATCTACCTAAACTATTGAGTTAGGTCAAGAAAATTGGAATGGGGTGAGGTTGGCATATTACCTGCCCTATAGGAATTTTCACTTGGACAGATGCCCTACTCCCCTCTGATTTGGGAAGTTTATATTCATGCTAATATGTGCAAGCAAGCAGCCAGGGACAATCTGAAGACTCTAGTCAGTGCCATGTCCAATTGTAGCTGCTCTGGGCTGTGTTACTTCTTCTTTTGGGCAGGGTCTCTGAAGAGACACAGTAGCTCTGTGTCTGTGGCCTCATCTGGTACAAAACTGCTCTCTAATGAAAGGCCTAGAGCCAAAGACCTCATTTCCTTTCCCCAGAGTCTTTACAGATGGAAGTTAGGATTTCTATTTCACAAAGCAAATGGACATGCTATCAGAACTACAGTTTGTTTTCCCACTCAATAAAGCAAAATCAGAATCTAATGTCCCCTGCTGCTGACCTTGTTACAGTAGCTGTGCCGCACCCCCCTCCCCCCACCCCCCGACATGGCTGCATCTCCTCTGTGGCTGTGCCACTGCAGGGCTGGCACTTGCATGTGTGGGCACGATGTTTCGTAAAGCTCAGTCCTATTGAGTAAGAGAAAAGAGACCTGCAGAAATGCTGGAAAAGACTTGTGGCTGCCAGAGTCAGGTTTTGGGACTGCTCTTCATTGCTCTGGACATTCCTTTTATGCACTCTGTAGAAGGACCACTAGAAATCCATTCATCTACCTCCTTACTTTATATGTGAAAAACCTGAGACCCAGCATATTAATAACTTGCCTCATTTTTTGCAGCAACAGTTGGAGGTAGAACCAAAATCAAGACAGCATGCAAGAGCCTTTTTACTCATCTTCAATGACCACTCCTTGTCTTATGAATCAGTGTTTCTTTCAGATCAATTTCTCCAAGTATGATCCCTGGGAAATCTCCATCAAAATCTCCCTGTGTGCCTGGTGGAATGCAGATTCCTGAGCCCTGCTCCAGGACTGTCATATCCAGGTGCCTGGAATTGGAGACATTTACATTTTCAGCACGCACTTGAGGTGATTCTTATGGAATGGAGTTCATTTTTATTTTGTAATAATTTTAGATTTTTAGAACAGTTGTAAAGTCAGTGCAGAGAGTTCCCATGAACACTTCATTCAACTTCTCTTAATGTTATCATCTTCTCTAACAGCAGAGTACAATGATCAAAACCAGGAAATTAACATTGGAAAAATTTCATTAACCAACTATAGACTTTATTCATATCTCACCAGTTTTCTTTTGTTAATTTTGTTGTTGTTCTAGGACCCAATGTAGGGTCTTCTATTGCTTGTAGTTGTTCACCAAGTTTTACAGCTCTGGATCATAACCCCAGGTTGCACTCTACGGTGGGTAATCCTGGTTCTGATGCTAGTCAAAGGGATGATTCAAGTACCAGTGTATGACTATCCTTAAATGCAGGCCACAGTGACTGCACTGTTTAATAATGCTGCAAAGACTCAATCAATCAGATGCAGAATTAAAGGAGACATAAAAGGTCATTCAGTCTTGATCCCTCATTGTACTGATGGAGATACTGCATTCCAGAGAAGAAATGTGAGCAAATTTGTAGAAAGATTGGAACTATGTCCATATCACTTGGCTCCTTGCAATTTTTAAAGATGCCTGCCTTTGATTATACACTTTTTCTTTGTTCCCAGAGCAAGGATTGTGAACAGATTTAGTAATTAAAAATTACTCTTGATCTCATTTGACTTTCTCAGGTTTCTATGAGAGGAACATGAACAGTCTAGTTTCTCCCAATTGGGGGTTTGGGAAACAGGTTCAGGGAGGGAAACCCAGGTCAAGGCCCCCTGGCAAACCTGCAGCTGAGACACACCCACACCTCTACCAGCTGGCTCCTGAATTGGTGCTGTTCTGCAGTATCCCACAGCCTCCAGCCCTGAACTCATGCAGTCTGTGCTGAAAGGGATATGTTGTGTATTCAAATAGAACATTTGGAGGAGTGAGTATTTATACACAAATTCAAATAGGGCACCCAAATGGGGAAATGTTGTGAACCTGGCATATTTAGCAATTATAAATGGGAGATGTGATTGTGGGAAGGGAACTGATGTGAATCAGTGTGAAAGTCTAAACTTGGCAGAAAGGACTAGATAATTCCAAGTTTTGTTTTGTTTTTGTTTTTTCTTTCAATTTGGGCACCTTGGTACTCACCTGTCCTGAGAGAGTAAAATGAGAGACATATTTATGCAGTTTGCCATTGCTCACTGCTTGGCATGCTTCTGAAATAAAAATTTGTTCATGGGAGAATGTCTAGTTTAAGATACTGACATACAAAATACGGCCACCAGTGATGTTTTGCACATAGGAAAGACCAAATTCTATGCCTGTTTCTACCACTAAAACTAGTTTTGTGCCCAATAGGAAATAGCTTTTTCTTGATGCCATACATCAATTACCCCAAATGTAAATGAGTTAGAATTGGTGACTTCTTGGGCAAAGGCATGGCTATGATCAATCATGGGAGGGTGGCTGTTGGAAGGAGCTGGTAGGTGAACACTATGCTGTTGGTTGATGGAGGTGTATTCACATAAAAAGGTACCACCCTTTTCCTGTATTGTCTGTGATTCCCAAGGTCACGTTTAACACTCCTCTGCTATCTTTACATCATCTTAAAAAAGCTACTTCCATGATGCTTTTTTCTTTTCTTTTATTATTTTGAGAGAAGGTGAGAGAGAGAGAGAGAGACAGACAGACAGACAGAGAGAAGGGAGGAGGGCCTGGAGCAGTCTCCATAGTTGTACACTATTAGTTTTTCACATAGTTTCATTCCACACAGGTGGATGTGGGGCTAAGTGGGGGAGAACTGAACTGGGAACCTCCCACATGGGAGCTGAGAACCTTCGCCACCACCCTGGCGGTTACCAGTTGTGCCATAGTTCAACATGTGGGTTTGCATGGGCTGGGGCTGGGATTTGATCCCTGGACCTTGTGGTTGCAAGGCAAGCAAGTGCTCAACCTGTTGTGTTGTGCTGACATCCCCTATTTTAATTTTTCTGAAGGTATAAGTGGTGTAGAAAGTTTCCCCTGCTCCCTCCCAGCTGTGTTTCTGCTCTAGGGTCCTGCCCTGATCTCTCATGCTTCCTGTTTCCAGGACTGAAGTCTCTCTAGTACACAGAATGAAGTGGCTTTGTCTTCTACAAGGCTTCAGATAACAAGACTGTGGCAGTGTGGGCCGCCTTTGGGCCAAGCCATATGAAAGGCTCATCTCTTGAATCTAGAGGCCCAAGAGAGATGACCTTAGCAAATTGTGAAATGTGGCTTTCATGTCCATCATCTGACTTGGTATTTCTACGCTGAAGTAGCTAACACAGGCGTAAGGGGTTGCCCTGCCAATAGGATTTCCCTTTTGATGAGAAAACTTAGAAGACCCATCAGCTCAGAATAATAAATCTTTGAAGGTGCAATTTTTGAAGGGTGTCTGGGTTGTGGAAGATTTTGTTAGTTGGCCTGGATATACCCCAAATCCAACCATACAGGGATTTAATTTTCAGTATATACTTAAGGTTAGCTCTAGGAGTTATCTTGATAATTTTACTTACACTTGAAATACATGACAAACAAAATTTGGTCATTGCCTTTCTGTGTTACCCTCCAGGCTCCCCTTCATTACCCCTCATCCTAAATGAGGACCATAGTCATAGATTGTGGTGGCACCAGAATTTCTCCACCGGAGAGATTAGTTGGGCTAGAAACCTTGTCTTGATATTTCAAACCTTGTTTGAAACCTTGTCCAAACACATTGTTTATATTCACACACTTATTTGGGATAACTTGAGTAGAAAGTCACCTTGCCAAGGATGGAGACAACCATAGGTATTACTTCTTCTGACCTTTCTTTAAATTAATGAGAACACCAAGTTCAAAGATAGGGAGCTAATTGCCCAAGGAAATAGCATCAGTCAATAGAAGGACTGGGCTTGAAAAATCAAGTCTCCGATACTGAGGAAAGCAACCCCTTCTCTATAAAGCAATTAATTAACTTCATAGCTTCTAGAGGAGGGAATCTGCTGTCTTAGGTGAGCAGTCTTTTTTTTCTAAGGCCTGCTCAATTCTGAGTGCACTGCAACTGTATTGATTTTACATAATATCTTATGCAATTCTCCAGGGTGTTTTTGTTTGAGAGGTTTTCATTTGTTTTGAACTTCTTAGCCAATAGTATTTTATAGGTATTCTGAAGAAAGGGTGGTTTTTATTTAGACTAACAAATGTTTTGTAAGCTGGGAAGAAGAAATAGACAATAGAGGAACATTCTATTCTAAGATTATAGAATTTCAAGGTGTTATGTAAAAGGAAAGTTTAGTAGAACTCGTAGATCAACGAAGACTAATGGGTCAGTCAAGCCTCATCTTAGAAAACAAATTCTCAAGTCAGCATGTGGAGCAAAAATCTTGTTACCAATCAATGTCACCCCAATAAATTTAACAATAAAATAAAAATTGAGTTCAGTTCAAACTACCATGGAAAATTTCTCAGGGAGGTGGCATAATGCCTCAAAAATCCTACAAAGCCATTTTTTTTTTCTCCTTCTCCAGTGACAGAACAGCTACCTGAATGTATTTCTTTGAATGAATACGAAGTATTCTTGGGGTCATGCTATATGGAAAAAAGTGCATCGTGTCTTTAGACACAAATCACATATATCCTTGTGAGAGACACTCAGTGATGTACAGGTGAGGGAACCTGTCCAGGAAAACAGTCCCTTTGTCACACTCACTGTATTTTTAATGCCTAATTTGGTATGAGAGTTTTAACCCATGATTTTCAGAAGGAATATCAATCCATTATGATTCCATTCAGGCATTTTCCTCTGAGGATCATTACACTAGAGGGTAAGACCTCCGTGGTGTTAATTAGGACCTGTCCAGCCCACTTCAGCTAGATTAGAGCATTGTGTGGAAGTCACTGGGGCCTTTCAGTACCACGCCTGACATTAACAGCTGACAGGAAATGGTCTGCAAGCCCATGCCTTTGGACAGCTGTCTCCTCCTTACCAATTGAGGGCTAAATGTTTCCTTGCTTATTGCACTATGAACCAAGAGCTCAGTCATTGAGATTCTTTACTTGAATCCAAGATTTAATCAGTCAATATTTGCTGAACCAGAAAGCCAACCACCCAACCCCTGGATCATGGGCCTAAATTGGTTCCTCTCCTTAAAGTTGTACTTTATCAGTGTGGTAGTCCTCAAGACTAGCCCCATGAAAATCTTTAGACCTATCAACTTGAAGAAATGTCTTTTTTTTTGTTTCATGAACCAGAGGTATCTGATTAAAATAGCTTTTGGGTCAACTACTGGACAAGAAACAAAAGTAGTCTGTTCTCAAGGGGTCCCTGTAGTAGCCAGAGGTATTTACTGGGTGATTTGTTCTCTAAGGGTTATCACAGGCATCCAATCACCCATAAATCCAATTCAAGAACAGTGCTTTCTTTCACGTGGTGTGTACTCTACCTCATAGTATATCCTGAATCCTGAAACTTCTTTCCATCTTCACAGTCATCTACTCAATTTCCCCAGAGTGGTCCATTCTCCACACAATAGCCAAAATGACCCATCAAAACAAAATAAAAATAATAAAAAATAATGGTAGTGATAGCTATCTTTGATAAAGCATTTACTAGGCACTGCATCTTGTTTTTTTAAAAACAGCTTTATTGAGATGTAATTCACATATTGTGACGTAATTCTGCCTTGTCTTGGTGTCCTTTAATGATTCTGTTTCAAAATGTCACGTCATAGAATGACAGCTATTCCTCTCGGTGGAGCACTCTCAGTTTTGTGACCCTGGGTGCCTGAAGGGAATGAGCTGTTCTCTGTGGAATGACCTTGGGAATCACTGTGAAGCCATGCTTGCTCAGCTATGCTTTGGTCTCTTTCTTTCCCTTTAAGAGAGGGAGAGGTGGAGGGCTGGCTGGGGAATCTGCCCCCAGCGAGAATTCTTTGCATTTTAAGTAAAGAGAATCCCATGAGTCACTCAGTCAATTAACTCATGTGGAAATGCTTCCAGGGCTTAGATCTGCCATTCTTGAAGGCACAGTCTTGAAAAGGTAGACAGACAGTAACAGATTTGGAGAGTGAGAATATATATTTGCTTGTTGACTTTAAGGAAAAGGATTTAAAAAAATAAAAGAGGAAAAAAGGAGGAATGGTGTGTTTTCCAGATTCATTTATGGGGAAGAAGCATTGCCTCCAGGCTAACGTTGTGTTCCTTTAAAATGTAAATGAACTTCCAGCAGCATCCACTCTGGGCCCCACTCTGTGAAAGCAAATGGGCTTTTATATTGAGAAGCTGTTGAGCTCACAGCAGGCTATTCCTTCTCCACACACTCACAGCTAGCCTCAGAGAGGCTATGGCCATAGGGCCAGCTGGGTGGGATGGGCACTTTGGCATCTGCTAACGGGTCACATCAGCGTCCTGTCAGTCAATGAGAACCTTCCAGTCCCTCCCTCTGAGGGAACAGAGCTAGCAGAGGACAAGAAGATCAGCAAAGAGAGTAACGCTCTAATGAGGGTCAGAAAGCTAACAAGTGATGGTTTCTGGGGCCCTGACTTAAGAAAAACTGGTGAGTGATTCACATGAGAGGCAATGGGTGGGATCTAACAGGACCGTGATGTGGAGGAGAGGAACATAGTGAGGAAGAAAGAGCAGCAGAGAGCTAATCTGGAAGCTGGGTGTGAGCTAGGGTCAGCATTAGGCATCTGTGGAACCTTGTGTGAGTCATTCTGCTCTTTGATCTCAGTTGCTTTTTGGCCTGATGAGCTGACCTCCAGGCTTCTTCCGGCTTTAATCCTCTGCGAGACAGAGAAGGCCATGCATTTCACTGTGTTCATGCTATTGTCCAAGGCCTATTTTCTTAATTGTTAAATTTAGTAGAGTTACATTGGTTAGTAACAATTACATAGGTTCCGGGTGTACAACTGTTTCCATCACCGTATATTTAGCTCCCAGGCCTTTTAGCGTGCGTTTCCACATACCTTGTATTTGCGTGAAGTTTGCTGTCTGTGAAAGAACTTGAATTAATGTCTCAGCACCTTGTTTGTAGTCTGTAGTCTACAAAACAGATACATGTAGGGTAGATAGAGCAGTTATTCCCTGAGATCCAGATGTGGGTAAATTGTAACAGTGCTTCAAGGCCAGGGATTAATTAAGGAAGAAGCACTGCCACAGGAGAAGAAGGTGATTACCTAGATGCCTAACCTTTGGAAGTGTCCAGCTCCCCTGTAAGGTAAGGTGACCAGATTTTAACATTGGTAAAGCAGGACACCATTGACTGGGGGGTGGGGAAGGGGGGGTGTTATTGATTAAAAATTTGGTCTATCTCCCGCCGTTCCCTAGCTTGTGCATTCTTTCCAAAAATCGGGACTTTTTAAAAAAGCCATGGGATGCGGGACAAATTGTTAAAAATTGGGACTGTCCCTCCAAAAGCAGGACGTCTGGTCACCTTACTGTAAGGTGCAGTGGTGATGATGCTTATCTTATGTGAAAGCACAGGGTATGACCAGGTTATTGTTTTGGGGTATCCGAAACACCGAATTCCATATTGTGGAATGCTTGTATTGCTAGTTGCTATGGAGAATTTGACTCAGTCCTGGGGTGCCTCTTGCTTTCCTGGAAACCACCCCCACAATTGCCTTTCCAGTCTCCCCAGAGAGGCAGCCCTGTGCAGTGATGAGTATAAATCGCTGCATTGGAATCTTGACTATATCACCTGCCTGCCGGCTCTTTAACCTTGAACCCCTCTGGGCCTCATTTTCTACACCTTTAGAATGTGAGCCACCATAATAGTAAATGTATACATTTTTATAAGAGTAAAGTGAAATCATTTATATAAACTACCATTCTCAGGACCTGGCACATAATAAGGACATAGTAAAAAGAAAGTTATTATTCTCATATATTCTAGGGCCAACCTTAGGTGCCACCTTCTCAATTAAGGCACTTTTTATTACTCTGACCCACAGAGATCTATTCAGTCTTAAATGATAGCAATTAATATTTTTATAGCCTAATTTGTTTCTTGCCTGCACGCTGTCTTAGAAAAGTCCTTAACGGCGAAATTGTCCAGCTATATAACAAGCTCCCCAGTGAAAGTAGAGGGACCCGAGACATGCTGAACATCTTCGAGTGAAGCAGCTCCAAAATGGCTCAGTTCTTATTTTCCAGCTCTAAGGCCCCTCTGGCCCACACTGCTTCTCAGCACGCCTCTGCTTCTGAGAATGGAGTTTGGTCGTGTTTTCTCATAGATCGTGCTAAGAAGAGAGGAATTTTCTGAGAGTCAGGAATCAGATTTGAGGGATTGCACTGCTAAACTGACTTCTTCTGGAAATACGGGCCAGGAGATTTCCTTTTCTGAACCTCAGTGTCCCTTTAAAAGAGGGTGGCAGTGGTAGTAACTGATAAGAGCTTGGGGGCTAGAGCAGGTCAGAGCTGGCGCCATCCTGGTGTTGTCACCAGTTGTGTAGCCCTGGGCAAGTTGCAGAACCTCCTTAAAGCAGATATTGCCACTGAGTCCCATGCAGAGCTGGGTGGGCTCCAGGAAGCTGTGCGTGTGACTCACCTGCCAGAGCACAGGCCCCTGGTTCTGCTTTGTTGTCCTTATGGTGTTATCCTGAACATCACAGTATCCTCATCGCCATTAGCGTGTACAGCACAGCAGGAAAGAACGCAGGCTATAGTGTCAGGCTCTACTTGATTTTAGGACCAAGTCCATTTTTTTTTTTTTAATATATTTTTATTTATTTATTTTTATTTTTGACACAGAGAGAGAGAGAGATACAGAGACAGAGACAGAGAGAGAATTGAACTGGGGGAGTTCCCAGTTCAGCATATGGTTCCGCCAGGGCCGGGGCCGGGATTCGATCCTCGGTCCTCAGCGCTGCAAAGTGAGTGCTTAACCCACTGAGCCATCCCGGCTTCCTCACCAAGTCCATTTCTTATGAGCTCTGTAACCTTGGGCAACTGACTTGGTCCTTCTGATTCTTAACTTACTCATTTGTAGAGCGGGATTGGTGA
>PVKE010027008.1:0-21900 GCA_004027555.1 Craseonycteris thonglongyai
GGAGTGGGCACCAGATATATGGGGTTGGAGGGGGACCTGATTCTGGGAGCTGGGCACATAACGCGATGCATGGGTGATGTGATGTGGAGCTGTACATTGGGAAACTGTCTGATTGTTACCAACCAATGTCACCCCATTAAATTTAACAATAAAATATAATAATATTAAAAAACAAAACAAAAACAAAAAAACAAAAAAACAAAAAAAAAACAACTTACCACATTTTACACTTTAACTATTACAGTTTTTTTGTATTTCCATTATACCTTAGTAAAGCAGGTCAAAACTGTTGGGGTAACATACTGTCTGTCCTATGAAACACTTACAGTATTGTAAATAATGCTGTGGGAACATCATCATGCATATAATTTTTTTTTATGTTTCCTTATGAGAAATTTCTAGGAGTTGGATTATTGGCTACAAGAAAATAACCATTTTTATAGCTCCCAATGCATATTGCTATATTGCTTTTTCAAAGAATTGTGCCAATTTCCAATGCAGCAGCAAGTGTAAATATGCTAGTTTCATAGCAACCTTAAATTTGAGTGTTATTTAAAAAATATATTCCTAGATATAAAATAGTACATTAATTTTTATTCCTTAGTTTAATATAGAGGATAGCACATTTGTTCATGTTTGGCCACTTTGTATTTCCTTATATAAGAACTGCTTGTTTTATTCTTTATCTGTTTACCTCCTGGGGTTTTGATGTTCTTTATTTTGATTTCTATGAATGTTGTTACAAAGTTGTTTGTGAAATGAATGTATTCCCCACCACCACCCCGCCCCCACAAGCAGTGTTTATATTCATGGTTAGAATTTGAGAACAAACTGACCAAAGGAAGTGAGACTTGGTTAACCATAGACTGTGGAGATCTCTCAACTGCCTCTCCTGGTTTCTGGAACGAGTGCACTCCCGTAGAGGCAAGTTAAGGTGATTTTCCCAGGCCACTCTTTTTGCCATTAGTCACACAGTCTCCCTAGTAGTCAACATTTCTGCTAAGTTTTTTGAAGCTAATCTTATTAGAATCAGATGTTTCCTTGTAGGACTGTGATTTTTAAACTGGGAGAGCAGTTAGATGTATGAAATAGGAAGGGGGTGGTGGAGATGGCTTATGTAATTAAAAAAAAATTACGGGAAGAATTCAGTCTCCTTGGCAGGCACTCATAAAGTTTTATTTAGAGTACTTCGAAAATTTCAAAGAATGTCAAAAGATTTATGTAAACAGATGATGTATAAAGGGTTTTATCAATATCAAAACAGAGCAGAGCCTGTCAAAGATTAAGAATCACAGCTCTGTGTCCTTTTCAAGATGCTTCACACAATGATATATTCACACACACACACACACACACACACACTCATATACCCCCCATACTCCAGACTTGCATCCTCAAAAACAAGCTAAACATCTGTGTAGACAAAAATAAAAATGGAAGCATCCAGCCAAAATGGGAATTGAAGTGGACATGAATCCAGAAATGCCCAGAGTTGGCTGGAACGTGGGTTTCTGTGGGGTAAATGGGATCGAGAGCATCCCATGTGTAGATGGCTGGCAGTCCAGTCTTACAGAGTGACCCACGGGTAAGGTAGGGTTCTTCACCCATGAAATAATCGTTGCCTGGCATGTGGCTTCACAATGCTACAATTCAAAAGAAGAGTTTGTTTGTTTAAAAGAGTAAATGTCAGTAATGCTGTGTAGCTGTGGGAGCTAGAGGAAGTGGAGAAGGCAATGGTGATAAAATATATGCCAGGACATCTGCTGATTCAATGGCTAAAACTGAGATATCACCCCAAAGGGGAAGCCCCGGGCTGTGGACCTAGCCCTGATCTCAGGCGGGAGTCTCAGGAGCTGGGAGGAGGTGCTGCAAGAACACTGCAAAGATTGTGAGAGAAGAGAGACGGATGACATGCATGCCCCCATCGCAATGAAATGACAAAGCACATACGACCCACTTTAAGAAAGCTGGTCAGTGAATGCAGAATGAAGAGAAGAGTTCATTATCAAAACAAGTGAAAGTAATCAATTCCAAAATGAGTTTATTAATAAAATACATATGTTCAAGTTATTCAGAGATAAAAGAAGGAATAACAACTATCAAAGTTCTGTGAAATAAAAACTTGCAGCAATGATTCAAGGACAAGTGGATATTTAAAAAGATGAAAGGAAAAAATTTAGAAGTAAAAAATATAGAATTGATTTAAAACTCAATAAATGGAATACGTTCTAGAACTGGTAGCAGAGAATTACTAGATTTGAAAATAGTACTGAAGAATTCATCTAGAAAGAAGAACAGAAAAATGAAGAGAGAATAATATTAATGTTAAGTGGATGAGGGGCCCACATTGTTTTTGTTACCCCCAAATCCTTATTGTGAAAAGTACTAAAGGATGTACTTCATCAAGAAATAAGGAAACCCAGAAGAAAGAAATGAGATACAAGAAACAGTAATGAGCAAAGTAGCAGACAAAAATATATTGGCAGATTATCCTTATTGGTTGTTATGCAGTTTAAGGTATTTATGTATTAATCCATTCAATAAATACTTACTGAGACACTTAAAAACATATTGGCAAATTAAACACTGACAAAGAGTAACATTTTTGTTTGTGTAAAAAAGAGTTGGAAATAAAATTTAGATAGTAAATACAAGGATATAATGAATAGTGTACACAAAGATCATTGTGATTTTTAGAGAGCTAGGGATACAGAATTTTTTAGAATGATAGGAATACTGAAAAAGACTCTGTTAGTTAATCAATAGTTTAATATTTATGTTAAAAGTAATTATCAAAATAAAATAAAACCTACAGCTTCCAACCTATTACAAAAGGAAAACGGTAATAGATATAATTTCATCAGTGCAAAGAAGAAATGAAATAGAGAAAAACAAAAATGAAAAAACGAAGAAAAAAAAATAAGAGGAAGAAGATGGAACACAGAAGACATAACACAAGAGTAGAAACAAATCCAAATATATCAGATATCACAATAATTGTTCATAGATGAAGTGCAAGCTCTCTAAAGAAAAAACAATCAGATTTCATTAATATAAACAAATGTTATTTATAAAGCACAACTAAAATAACACTACATAGAACAATTAAAAATGAAAAAGTTATAACAAATACTAGCAACGAGAAGATTGGTTTAGTAATATAAATATCAAAGTAGCATTAAAGGCAAAAGCATAAATAATGATAAAGCACATTTTACAATGGTGAAAGAAACAATTTTCCAAGAAGATATAAAAATTGAGAATTTGTATAAACTTAACAACGTAGCTTCAATATTTGTAAAGAAAAATAAACAGAATTAAAGGAAAATATGGACAAATCCTTAACGATAGAGGGAGATTTAATGCAACTATTAGAATTAAAGCGAATAAACAAAAACATTTAATAAAAACATATAAGACTTAAACAATACAATTGAAAAATGTCATTGGTAAATATCTAAACTTCACTGGTAAGTGTATATTCTCAGTCACATATGAAAGATGTATAAGCTTATTGAAACTAGTTTCAAAAAATTTAAAAGGATGTAAATCATGGAAAGTTCTTTCTGTGTAGCCTGTGATTTGATTTTCCCTTACATATTTTCTTCTTATTCTTATGACAAAAATCAGATATTCCATTTATTGCTTATGATGTGCGACATCCTAGGCTGTGTCTTCTGCATTAATATCCTCATTGAATCCTAACAATGACCCAAGCAGGTAGCGATTACTATGCTTTTTTACATATGAGGATGCTGAGTCACAGAGCTTTTAATGACCTCTCCCAAGGTTACCCTCTGGGGTTTCCTTCCAAGTCTTTCTCTAAAGACAGTGCTTTTTCAACAAAGTACTGTCCTACCACCAGCTGAAAGCTAGTGTGGGTGTAGCCTAAGTATGCTAACCTTTGCATCTGTTAAGGTGATAGAACAGTTCCTGTGGAGTGAGTGGTCAGTGACTTGGTTGCCTCACTGGCCTTTTCTTATTTCTGGAGCTAATCCAGAGTAAAATTTGGCTAATGTCAAATAGGTTAATATTCACAAAGTTATGATGTTAGTCACAATATGAAAATACTGCGAATGCTTAACCACAACGTGCCTTTAGGGATGAGCTATTGGTTTGGGGACAGTAGATTGTAATAATAACTCATTTAAAGGCATCATTTTATCTCTCTTTGTAGAGAAAGCTAATACCGGAAGCCCAGTAGAGATTATCCTTCCGAATTTCAGTTGTCCATTCATTACCCGATTCCTTGAAAGCTTACCCTGACTTGTCCTTGCTCTGGAGCCTAGCACAGCCCAGAAGATACCAGAGAGCAGATGAATACATGTGTTTTCTTGAGGATCTGCTTTTTCAGGGCAAAGCGTTTGCAGTCTGCACACTGTGCTCACCTCTTGCACAGGTGAAGAGCTACACTTGTGAACTCCCTGCACTGCGGTTTGTAACTGTCATCATTACAGGGCGCTGGGGCCTTGGAGGTGGCCTGCTCTGTCAGCCCTGCTGCGCCTGCCCGGGAGCTGTGCAGTGTTGCAACGGGAATGTCTGACTGCATGCCGTTGGCTCTCCTTAAATGTACCTGAGGCTGGTGGCATGACAAGGCCATACCCCACTAAAGGTGAAGGCAGGGAAATCCCTTGGAAACAATCAGTACCATGGCATGGACGCTGCACTTCATTAGTGAATTCCGAGTGTGATTGAATCTTGAGTTTTATGAGTTAATTAACCCATAGCACCTTTCAGGGCAAGGGAAAAATAGAAGCCTCTGAAAGCCTTCGCATTTCTTAAAGTCATTGCTGTGTTGGGCAGGCACAACCTTGCACATGAAGAAGGAAATGCAGAGCAAACCCAGAGGCACACGGCTGCTTCCCACTGGGGCTGTCATGAGAACAAATGGAAGACACAGGAAGTCGGTACCACATGGTGGAGCTTATGCCAGAAACGCAAGCGGGTATAATTCAGTGTACTTCAGATTCACAAATGGCATGTTCGACATTTGCTGTGGGGAATGGTCTTGGGACTTGAAATTTCTCTTTCTGAGGAAATGTTAAGTTTTTTTGAGAAGGCTTATTATTAAGAGCTTGGCTATACCATGCTTTCTACTATGAAGAGAAGATAAGCGTGGAGGTTTGTATACATTGTATCAATCTTCTCTTTGCTAGTATTTGTTATAACTTTTTCATTTTTACTTGTTTTATGTAGTGTTATTTTAGTTTTTTTTTATAAATAACATTTGTTTATATTAATGAAATCTGATTGTTTTTTCTTTAGAGAGCTTGCACTTCATCTATGAACAATTATTGTGATAACTGATATATTTGGATTTGTTTCTACTCTTGTGTTATGTCTTCTGTGTTCCATCTTCTTCCCTTGTTTTTTGGGTGCGAGTGAGGAAAAAATGTAAGTCTGTACTCAGTAAGTACGCAGGCCTGATGGGTAGCAGGAATTGTGCTAGATGTTAGGAGTGAGGATGGGATCAAGTAAGATACAACAATGACCTTGAGATTTTAAGAGAGACATACCAGGTGTTATAAAAAAAATACAGCGAATGTTTAAATAAAAAAGGTAAGTCTAGTAAAAGACACGTTGCCATTAACCTCCCTCAAAATATTCTGCTGTTGAGGCTACCTCAATGTTCTGAATTGATTCAGGTCACACACTGCTTCTGGTACAGCAATTTCTATCAAATATGAATAAAAACATCATGGTGTGGCCTCATCCACCTTATTTATTGAATCTGGCACTGTGTGACTTCTGGCTCTTCCCCAAAGTCAAAATGACCATGAAAGATAAACTTTTTGAATCAATTCAGGACATTGAGGCAGCCAAGACAGTGTAACTAAAGATGATCACAGAAGAGGACTTCCAGAACTGCTTCAGAAAGTGGCAAGAACGATGGGATAAGCGTGTTCGAAGGAAAGTTAGTAATTTGCTTTTTAGATTTTACCCACGAGAGAACAGAATTCTAAGGAGAGGGGCCCCAGATCGCAAGGCTGGTTATAGCGGAATCTTTGTCTTCGGAAAGCCAGCTCTTTGCACATCTCAGGATCTTGACGCATCCCATGTCGATGAGAACAGAGACATGTATAATATACGACCGCTGAGTGCTTGGTGAACAATCCAACTACTTTCCAGGGTTGGCAGAGCCCAGGCCAGTGGATGTGTCGTAGGAGGGAGGCCTGTGTGCCCCCGAGGCTCGGGAGAACACAGCTGGCAATCAAAAAGTTGCCCCAAGAAATGCCACAGTGCATCGCACGTGTGCAGCTAATTAAGAGCAACTGCGATTGGTTCTTTGATCTCCATCCAACAAGAGTTATTCTTGTCATATTTTATCTCCTGCCTTGAGATGATAAACTGAATAGCTAGCTCCCAATTGTTCACTTAATTAAACTTTATTTCTGTTGCTACTTTGCAGCAGTAAACACAAGCGTCTAGAGACAACCTGCCTCTCAGGTTTATTCTGAGTTGTGTGGGAGCGCCTAGGCCTCCATTAATATTCGTGATGTGGGGTGGGAGGGGGGCGTCCAAATAGGAGACTTCCTCGCAGCAATTTCTCATGCCATTTAGATAAATTAATGAGGATTAGTGATTCTTAGGATGGATGGCGTTTTGCAGACAGTGGGGAAGGAGAGAGGGCAAAACTGGAAGAGCATTTCGTGAGCAATGTTAACTACAAATACGACATCAAGAAGCAGCCTCCCGGGGAGAGATGTGATTGAGTGTCATTGTGAAATTTGTTGGGGGAAAAAAAATGGTCTGGCGTTGCCAGCTTCAAAGCCAGAGCAGCGATGCTATCGCTTCCTGGTGTGTTCTCTGTACAATGGATCAATTAGATGAGCATCGACTGGCCTGGGTTATTCTAAGTAATAGGGCTAGACCTGCCAGCTGCTTAAATGGATTAATGATATGCAAATGGTTTATAGACGATAGTCATGGTTTCCTTCCTGCGAGCTGTCTCGTCTTTTCCTAACCACACTCCCTGCTTTAGCGAAAAGGAACAGACACCGTTATGAACATGGGTTAGGCTGTAAATTACTTTCTCTTATTCCATCTCGGCTTTCTGAGCTGTGATTCCAGCCACCAGAAGTCTATCTCCACCCTATAGAGAACTGACACATTCATTGTCCTGGGTCCCTCCTCACACTGTGCTGCCGTCATTTCAACTAACCTTAATTTAAAATACTGTCGGCGTCAGCTAGAATCTCTAACAAATGGAGCGCCTCATCACCATAATAATTGAACGTAAAATGTCCCATGATTTAAATACCTATTGCGTCCTCATTCCCCCAGTCTTTGGCTTCCATTTTGACAGGCATGAAGTTGGTGATTAAACCCAAGGCGTAATTATTAGCAACAGAGGAACCGTTGTCACATCCTGCAGTTTCCTGACCAGGTGCAAGCTCTCCGCTCCTGACTGAGCATGTCTGTCAGTCTTACGAACAATCCCAGCAGAATGAGTGACTGATTTTCTCTTTATAATCACAGAGGCACTTTACAGCAAATTGTCACACTAGACCTCTACTTCTGAATGGCGTGATGAACGTTTCAGGGCGGTGAGACGTTTACGTATTGAGAGGGGGTGTCACACTCGGAACTGGGACGTTGACATCTTTTATCACACACCTACCATGGCTGCCTCCCACCACATGGGCCTGTCGCTTCTGACAGTGTGTAAAATGAGGAAAGGATTACAAAGCCGTGTGCAAGAAACCTGTTCACAAGGGCTGGCTTTGAGTGAAAGGAAAAAGGAAGCTTGCGATTAGGTCTGAAGTGCTGTGTGAAGGAAGGGAGTTGTGGGGGAGAGCAATTTATGTGGGAGAAGGGGGTGCCGGGTGCAGTCAGGCACTGGCGATAAAACACTTTTAAAGAGCACATCTCAGAGACTTAACAAAACGAGCCCGATTTGCTTCTGATGGGAGGTGCTGGACTTCGCGGCGGAACTTGTGTGCCAAGCTGTATCAGACACACGAGTACCTGTTTGAGTTTGATGACAGATACATTCAAAGAGCTTGTCTTCCTTTGGCTGCCACTCGAATGAAAAGTTGTAGCGAGTTCCTCGAACTTGTCCAGAAGGAGAAGTGCTGGGTTTTGAAAGCCTCACGTGGTGGAACTCAGCCCAGCTATCTGCAGACTTACCACAGGCTCTGCTTGTGCCTTCTGAATTCAGGGGCTTAGCCCAGGGCAGGGAAGACGTACTCCTTGAAGAGCACTCTGCAGTCTGTCTTCTTCTTTCAGAAGCTTCAGCATTACTTGAAATTGTTGATGTTTAAGTTCAATTAAAAAATGTACAAATCTTCTAAAACCCACATTCTGATTCAGCAGAGACTTTTGCTCTGTGTTGATGCTGCTTTTCTTGGATCCATATGTGCATATCCGTGGATTATGAGGCGACATTCATGGTCCACGCCCATGATGCATCTGTAAGATTTGTAGATAACGCTAGAGTATTTGCAGATATGAAGAAATTTGTTCTGCTCACTTACATTTAGAAATTTAAGTCCTTGATAGCTTTAATGTGAATGAGTTGCTCGGACCTCTGGTGATAAATTTTTGCTTATTTTAGAAATTGGAAGTAATTTATGTCACCTTGCAAAGTATAGAATGTCCATAAAAGAATAGATCATTCCTGGGTAGTTTTGAATAAAACCTCCTTCTAATGAGAATGCAAGTACACTAACCTATGGATTTCCCCCAGGAAAAGTTTAAGGTAGTATTTTTAATGTCTCATTTATGTTCATCCAAACTTTGAGAAACTATTTCTTCTGGGTCAGATTCAAAGGCAGTGGGGTGAAAATGCTAGAAAACTGGGTATAAAGGTGAACGAGTCCTAATTTAACCACTCATTGGCTAATGAGCTTGAACAGATCATTCATCCTGTTTGTTAGTTATCTGTGGAATGAGGGGTCATGGCACTAGGATTCCATTCAGCTTTAAAAATTTTGTGAACTCTTAGTGCTTTGCAGAATGGAGAGTGTAAGATGCCTGCCCTGGATATGCTTAGACTTTGTTTGCTAAGCACATACTGCAAAATATCACCAGGATAGAGAATTTCATTGGCACACAAATACTAATTCTGATTTGGAAGTAGCAAGACAATGGTTGACAAATATCCCTTGATACAGAGAAAGGATTCACTACAACGTGGGCTTATATCAAGGAGAAATATTGTTCTTATGTGACAATGTATGACTTGTGTGTGACTGAGAATTTAATAATTTTCTTTATTCTAAAGTGAATGCACTTTATGTTATGGGAAAGGCAATGTTTTCAGAGCTGATCTTAAACACCATGCAGTCTGGGATGCGTTAGACCTCACCATAGCGCTCAGAAATTATTTATTTTTTTAAAGATTTTTTATTTTATTTTATTGTTTTTGACAGAGACAGAGAGAGACAGAGGCAGAGACAGACAGAGAGAAGGGGGAGGGCCCAGAGTAGTCCCCATAGTTGTAAGTCATCAATTTTTCAACATGTTTTTGTTCCACACAGGTGAGCGGGGGCCTCGCAGGGTGGGAACTGGGTTGGGGGCCCCCTGCATGGGAGGCATGCTCCCCCAAGCCAGGGGCCCAACTGGGGGGGGACAAGAACCAAACTGGGGGCCTCCCGCATGGGAAGCACACCTCAGTTCAGCATATGAATCCGGCGGGCCGGGGCCAGGATTCGAGCCTTAGTCCCGGGTCTACAAAGTGAGCACTTAACCCACTGAGCCATCCCAGCTTCCCCGGTTCTCAGAAATTATTGATGACAGTGATCAGTAAATATTGATAGAATGAAGGAAGGAAGGAGATAATCAAAACAGTGGCTCACTGTGTGTTTTCAATAGAGTACATGGTGAGTATTTGTGCCTTGGAATGTGCTAACGTGAACTGAGTCACAAACATGACTCTGGATGTTTTCAGGTCAGCTGTAACGTGATGACAAGTCTCATAAAGCTTGTTGATCTCTGCTCCACTTGTGATGGTATAAAAGTCATCCAACGACACATTACACCATGACAGAGAATTTAACTCTTGCTTATTCTTTGTAGAGATGAAATATCTGGCCAGTTGTTAGGGTAAAGACTCTCAAAGGAACTGCCTTGTGTAATCCATGCATCAGTCATCAATAGTATCGAGCTAGAGATGTGGAGGATTTTCCTCATGCTTTTTTGATTTGAGTCAATGCTAAAATCGGTCACTGATGGTTGCTTTGTTTTCCAGAAGGTTGTCACAAAAGGAGCTAAGGGCAGTGGTCCTAGTCACCCCACTGAGACAGTTCACTCTTTTTCTTTTTGCAGCTTGAACCTTAGTGTTCCTGTAGGTTCCAGGCTTTGCTCACTCTGCTTTCCTCAGTGGGGTAGACCTGGCATGTCCTGTTTCTGTCTCTGGTTCTGCCACCCTCAGGGCCGGGGACAGTCAGACACAGCCCCCTTGAGGTTTCCCCTATTCTGGTTGCCTCCAGAGGGCTCAGTCTTGACTTGCCTTATTTCAGTGGTTTTCCTATTTCCCTCCTCTGCCCTTTCTTAGAATTATAGTGCAGCCATGTGTATGTAAGTTTAGAAGATTCAGGTGCTACTAACGCATAGGGCATGAAAACTGGGAGAAACTGCAAATAGCCTGAAACACAATGTAGCAACAAAAACTCTGCCGTGAAAGAATGAGTGAATATGCCCAACGCAAACAGTCTATCATGGCTTTGGCTGTTTACATTAAAGGGTAAAAGAAAATTTCTTTGAAAGAGCAAAGATTCATTACCTCGCTTGTATTCCATATAATAACTTTTTGTGAAAGAAACAGCAGTGAAAAAGTGTGAAAAAGAGAGCAGAGGGAAGCTCATTTCTTAGCTATAGGAGGTATGTATAGAACAGCAGGGAATCCCCTGACCCATCACTGGGTGGGTGGAGGTCCTTTTGCTGATACTCTAGATAGGGGTCTCCAAACTACGGCCCATGGGCTGGATGCGGCCCGCGAGGCCCTCTCATCTGGCCCATGGAGACCTTTTTATCTGAATAAAATAATATTAAATAAATAATGAAAAACAACATCTATGTTTTGATTCTTTTTTATTTGAACCTCGAGTGTGTAGTCGGCCCCCAAACTGCTGTTTGATAGTTAATGTGGCTGAAAAGTTTGGAGACCCCTGGGGTCTAGAAGGATACAGAATTGAGGAGGACTAGAACTGTCTTAGAGAACAACAACCCTCACCGCCCCTATGTTCAGATGATGGGACCAAGGCTCTGACATTGTTGTCCTCAGGGTGTCCCAGAAGCAAGAGGGGAATAAGATAAGTTTCCAGACTCTCAGACCATGTTGTGTCCTTGCTAAGTCAACAAGAACAAGTTTTTGGAATAGACAAAACTGGCAATGATGGGAATTCATGTTAATATTAGCCCTACTCTCTGCCAAGACCCACTTGTGGGGTCTGGGAATATAGCAATGAAACAAACAGTCCTTGCCTCATATTCTCCATGCAGCTTGGCAAATACGCGTACACAATGACGCTAGGTACTAATAAGTGCTAAAAACAGAAACAAAGCAGGTGAGGAGAGGAACGTGGTGCCGGTGCTGTGTTGAGATGGCAAGAAAGCCCTCTCTGAGAGGATGACAGTTGATTTGAGTCCATATCAAAGTGAGGGAGCAAGCTGTGTGACTGGGAGCAGAGTGCCAAGCAGACACCCCAAGGCAGGACTGTGTGCATTTAAAGGACATTAGGGAGGCTGGTGTGGCTGGGTCGGAGTGGGTCAGGGAGGGAGGGTAGGAAGAGGCTTGGAGAAAGCCAGTGGCCAGATCCTGAGGGCTTGGTATTTTACGTGTGATGAGAGCCATTGGAGGATTTTGAGCAAAGCAGTGATGTGATGTGATGTGATGTGACGTGCTTTACTTTTGGAAAATATCAACCTGGTTTCAGTGTGATTGATAAACTGTTGTATAAAGAAGAGGGCAGCAGTGTAAGCAGGGAGAACTGGTAGAATCCCAGTTTTGATGAACTGGATAATTTGGACCCAATCTCCCACTGTGGACAACTAGAAAAGCTAGAAAAATATTTTAAAGTCTGCTAGGAAGCACTAGAGAGCTAAAAAGTCAATGAAGAATTATATCCAAGAAAAGACAGAAATCCAGGGACATAAGCCAGGCATTTGGGGATGCTTTGACCCTGTGACATATGCTGAGCCAGAAGGGATATCTGAGAGGTTGAGTGGTGCTTTTGAAAGCCTCATGGTAGAGGAAGGACAAGTGAGGGTTCCGCTGTGACGTCACTCTCCTTCCATCCGGTAATCTTTGGATTGAAACTCTGAACGTCTGTACACCAGGAGTCAGGGTGAAGTGGAAGTAAACCAGCCCTCACGTGGATTGTCTACCTTTGAAAACTCTGGGTGACATGGAAAATATGTATCCCTAAGATGGATTAAAATGGAGGATTGCTAATATCCACTCAAGATTGGCAGAAGAGAATGAAAACGCTCACTGAGAGAAAACAAAATTATCCCAGGCTTCAAGTAATTTCTCAAATTGTTTTTTCAAATGAAGTGGTTGAAACACAATCAGAGAAAACCAGACACACGAGGAAATAAAACAACATAAATGAAAATGAGCACAACCAGCAGATAATGGAAACAGACCTACAACAGCTCAAGATATTATAGTTATCAAACACAAACTTTCAAAATAATGTATTAATAGTTATAATTTTTAAGGAGATAAAAGTCAAACTGGAGATCTGAGAACTATTAAAGAAGTGATATAGATTCAGAAAGAACCAAATAGAAATTCTGAAACTCAAAACATAATAACTAAATTAAAAAACACAATGAGTAGGTTTAAGTGAGGATTGTATAGAAATAAAAAAAAAATTTTTTTAATGGAACATAGGTCAGAAGAAAATACCCAGAATGAAGCACAGGCAGGCAACTGAAGCAATGTACAAAACTCAAAAGAGAGACAAGCATAGCAATAAACAGTCTCAGAGGTCAGGATAAAAAGAATGGAGCATAAGCAATATCTAAAGACATATTAGGTAGGAATTTTCTAAATATCAAGAAATACATTAATAGACAAATAATCTTGACCAAGATATACTTAACACACACACACACACACACACACACACACACACACACACACAACTATATAATGGTGAAACTATAAAGGAAAACAGACAAAATCTTAAATCCAGATAGAAAAAACCCCCCAACAAATCCAACATTTTCTTCAAAGGGACAACAATATTCTGCTGACATCTCAACAGAAAGAACAGAATCCAGAAAATATTGAAAGGATATTTTCAATGTACTGAAAGAAAAGAATTGTCATCCTAAAATTCTATACCCACAAAAACTTATCTGTTAAGAGTGAAGGTGGAAGAAAATATTTTCACACAAAATTGAGAGCTATGTCAACAATAAATACACAACAATGGAAATAATTAAGGATGCTTTTCAGACATTAGGAAAATGATCTTAGATCAAGATTAGAGGTGCAGGAAGAAATGAATGAAATGTAATAAAAGTGGTGTTTATGAAACTTGACAAGCTAATCATAATTATATGAAAATATAAAGGATCAATAGTACCTAAGACACTTTTGAGTATGATCAAAATATGAGGCCTAGATCAAATTGAAAAACTACAAATAATTATTAATTACAAAGGTTCACAACTTGGTACTTATCACAGATAAACAAACCAATAGGACAGAATAGAAAGCCCAGAATCAGATCGATGCATATAAAGACACCTGATTTACGAAAATAGTGTTACTGACAGCAATGGGGTAACATGGTCTTTTCAGTGAATGGTACTGGGACATTTAAATGTCTATGTGAAAAAAAGAAGATTTCACACCATACATAACAAACAAACAAACAAAACAATTACTGGTAGATGGTTGACCTAAACACAAAAGACTAAATAGTAAAACATCTATACAGTAACATAGGAGAACAATTTTATGATATTAGAGAGGCCAATATTTCCTAAACAGAACTCCAAAAATACTAGCCATAAAGAAATAGATTGATACTTTTGACTATGATAAAATTAAGAACTTCTTTTTGTCAAAATTCATAATTAAGAGAGTGAAAAAATCAAGCTACTGAGAACAAGATACGTGCAATATACATGACCAATAAAGTGTTTATATCCGAATAGATGAAGAATCCTACAACTCAATAAGGAGAGGACAAACAACTTAATGGAAAAATGGGCAAGAGATTTGAACAGATACTTTATTAAACAGGGTATCCAGATGGTTGCTAATTATTTGAAAAAGTCTCAACCTCATTAGTATTAAGAGAAATCAAATTAAACCATGGAGATACTGCTATACCCCCTTAGAGACATTAACATTCTAGAACAAGAACTCTCATTCATTAGTATAGTGTAAATTGGTACAGCACAACCACTTTTGAAAATTATCTGGCAGAATTCTGAAACAGAACCTGTGCACACCCTTTGATCCAACAATTTCACTTTTAGATATATACTCCATTAAAATGCATGCACATGTGTATGAGACGTGTAAAAGTATCTTGATAGCAGAATTATTTGTCATAGTCCCTGTAAACAACCTAAATGTCCATCAGTAGTATAGTAAATTATAGTAAATTTTTACAAGAAAATACTATAACACAATTAAAAATAATGAAATATAGCTACTCACATTATATCATGAAATCTCACAATGTTGAGTGAAAAAGGGAGACACCAAAAAACACATATATAGTATGATTCTAGCAATGTAAATTCCACTTGAAGAAGGGCAGTAAGAGAATATAAAATACAGTGCTTAGGAATGCATGCATTAAAAAAAAAAGATTTATTTTTATTGTTTTTGACAGAGAGAGAGAGAGAGAGTGAGAGAGAGAGAGAGAGAGAGAGAGAGGAGGGGGAGGGCCCAGAGCAGTCTCCATAGTTGCACGTCATTAGTTTTCTACACAGTTTTATTCTACAGATGGGCGCGGGCCTGCATAGGGCAGGAATGGGTCAGAGGTCTCCCATATAGGAAGCTCGCCCTGGTGAGAACCGAACTGGAAGCACACCCTAGTTCAGCATATGGGTCCTCACAGGCCAGGGCTGGGATTTGATCCTTGGACCCCAGGGCTGCAAGACGAGCACTCAACCCACTGAGCCATCTGGGCATTCCCAAGATGCATGCATTTTAGGTGGCAACAATATAAAGAAAAGCAAGACAATTATTTAAAACTTAAGTGTCTTATGCCAGGTTCTCTGAAAATATACTTAGATGGAGCTTTGTATGTATAAGATTTATTGGAGTGTGCACTCAAGAAAAAGCACATGTAAAGAAGTGAGGGAAGCATGATTGAACAGGGGGAGAAGTTGAACTGCGATGCAATTACAACCAAAACTTGGTCTGATTCACAGGAAACGCTGGAGCTGGGATGGTCTTTAGAGTTGTTCTCCATTGAAGCAAGGTGGTCAGGCCTTTGTTTTCCCATATAGGTCAGACATTGGATACAGGCTTCCCCTATGGAGGGGACATACCGGGAATAAGGCAGCCTTCAAAGGTGACTGCTGGAGAAGGAATACTTCTGGTTGTTGAGGGAAGGAGTGCCGTTCTTCTGAAGAAGAAATCTGGGTAGCATCACTGTGTTCACTACATCGAAGAGTGGTTACCTGTAGTGGGCAGGGTGGGCTAAGTCAGTATTTCAATGGCATCATGAAGGCCTCAGTTTCTTTCCTTCCTTCTGTTCTGCCACCTCAGTGTGTGGGATTTTCCTCATAGGCTGGCTCCTCTGATGGCCCCAAGATGGCTGCTACTGTTTATGCAGACATCAACTTCCGAAACAGATAGGCCGGGTCACTGTCTTGTGAATTTGTTTTCTAAATGAGGGATTTTCAGGACCCCCTATTGGCTTCACCTCATATTTCACTGACCTGAATTGTGTCACGTGCTCATTCCTAACCCAACCTAAGTGGTTGAGAATGGAATTACCCATGCTTGGCTTAAATTCATCAAGATTCTTTCTCAGAGGTGAGAGAAGTGGGTTGGTGTTTGGTTAAATCCAGGTTCCCCGCTAAAATACATGGCCAAGTGACACCTGAACAAAATCAAGGTTTCTGTAGCAAGACCGAATGATGATCAGGTAGACTACCATCTGTGTCTGCCAAGTGCTAACACTGAAGACCTTTGACTCATCAGTTGAGTGCCAGATGGAAGAACAGAAAAGAAGGGATAGCAATGCATAGACACATCTGTATTTAGATCAGCTCCCAAGGCAGTTATGAATGATACAGGTCTGTAGGCTAGAACGCCCAAATGCCTTGACTGAGTAACGCTATAGCAATCCAATTGTGTCTTGACATGTGTCTCACCCAATCAGGAGATGCTTGACTTAAAAAATATGTTTAGAGCAATAGATTATTTCCACTGTCTTTGGCATAACATCTTTTCCCATCCTGCTTATTCAACATAATTTTGTACTGAATTTTGCCAGATCAATCTAAATTTTAATGTAGAATAACTATCCAATCTAGAAATCAATTCTGTTAAGAAACCAATGAATTATGTCCACAGGGTTCTATTAAGGTGCCGTGCTGTCAAATCTGAAAGCATTCTGCCGGAGAAAATAACCTATAAACCATGTTTTCTTGGTTTACTTTATTATATTGGTAAAACTTTTGGCTATCATTTTCTTTTGTCTGTTTCCAAACAGTACTTTACTAACATGGAATTGGACTAATTAGTGACCTTTCAAGTGCATCCTACATGCCCCCTGAAATAGAAAAGCAATTTGAAGACGCTTATAGTCATTATGTACAGATCTCTTTTCTCTCTCTTAGATACTTTCAAAACACATGCTCTATTATATCAAACATGCTGGTAAAGTACACTCTTATTAGGTCTGAAAATAGGTTAAAATGTATCACTCTAATCTCACATAATCCATGTGCAATAGTACAGTCATGCCATTTTGATCATTTTGCACAAATGTCACAGAAATGGATTACTAAGAATCAACTGAACTCCCACTGTAGTTGAGTAGCCTCTTCAGAACATGGAATTAAGCAGTGTTCCTTACCAAGAGAGTGCAATTCTCAGAAAGAGTCAAAATGTTTAAAAATAGTATAAATCTTTTAGTCATATAGGTTTTCTGAGAGATACAAACATTGTTTCAAGGGAAATCAGAACAGAAATATAAAAGAAAAAGAAATAAAAGAGTACCAAGTTATTAGGCTATTTTAAAGCTCAATAAATCCTGATTTCTCCCCTACCGAGCAGTCTTTAAGACTTGTTTAGCAGATTTTTTGTGTTTGTGAGTGCTAAGATTTCATTTTCAGACTGACCTAAGGGCTTTCAATTTATGGAAGAGGGCTGATTCATTAGATTAGTGTAATGGACCACTTTAAAAATTATGAGGTTCTATAGAAGTAGCAATTGTTCCTGGAAGCCATTTACAAACCTACAAATGATCAGTGCAAGAATGATGTAAAGAAAACTTGGTATAATACCCTCTAAGTTCATCCATGTGGCAAATGGTAAGCTTTTATTTTTTTTTGTAATGGCTGAGTAATATTTTATTGTATATATGTACTACGTATCCTTTTTGTGACAACATGGATGAACTTAGAAGATATTATGGTAAGTGAAATAGGTCAGACTGAGAAAGACAAATACCATATGATCTCACTTATGTGTGGAATCTAAAGAACAAAATAAAGGAACAAACAAAACAGAAACAGACAGATGCAGAGAAGAAACTGATGGTTGCCAGAGGGGAGGGGGCTTAGGGAGCTGGGTGACAAAGGTGAAGAGGTTAAGAAATACAAATAGGTAGTTACAAAATAGTCATGAGATGTAAAGTACACTACAGGGAGTATAGGCAATGTTGCAGCATTGCAATAATGTCTGCCTTAGGCGAAGATGGAGAAGAGTATGTTACTGCTCTTGAAATAGAGAAAGAAAAATCTAAAACCTAGGTTTCTCCTCCCAGCCCCCTCGAGAAAGTCCTTTTTTTAAATTTTAAGTGTAGCACCTATGTTTCTCCTAAAAATACTAATATACGTATGCCTTCTTAAAAGAAGTAATTCTATATGTTAGGCACCATGTTAGGGACTTCACAAATCTTAGCTCTTTTCATCCTAACAAGTACCCTGATGGCTAAATCTTATTCTCATTGAAGGCGAGACTCAGGTGTGTTAGGTGGGAGCTTGTTCCTTAATGGCAGACAGGAGGCCAACCCAGGTCTGTCTGATTCCAAAACTTGCACTTTTCAAAAAATTTGACAATGCATTTAATTATTCTTATTTATTGACCTGCTGATTTATTAGCCTTTACTGTGCATCGAAATGATGGCATGTGTGCGTCATTAAATGACATGCTAGATTTTCCTCCGTGTTATTTAATTTTAACGCTAACCTTTTGTTCATGCTTATTCAAAATATCATTTTGTTAATGTATTTTGAACCTGAAAATTAGGATATATTCATCAACAAAGTAATTTTTCTTTTCCTTTCTAATTTGTGAATGCATTTATCTGAAGAGACAACTGCAGGGAAGAATAAAGGAAATTGAGACTGTCCCAGAAAATCTGAGACCCACACATGGTTGCTGGAAACTGTCAGCATAAAACATATTAAAAGGACGGCTGCCAGTCATCATTGCTGGCTGCTTGAGCCCTGTGCAAAACAGAATTTCTCTCTTTTCCTTTGTCATTTATCTATTTTTTTTAAAAGACTTATTTTTATTGTTTTTGACAGAGAGAGAGAGAAAGAGAGAGAGAGAGGGAGAGAGAGATACAGAGACAGAGACAGAGAGAAGGGGGAGGGCCCAGAGCAGTCTCCATAGTTGTACATCATCGGTTTTTCTACATGGTTTCATTTCCACAGGTGGGTGCGGGCCTGCACAGGGCAGGAATTTGGCTGGGGTCTCGCCCCGGGGAGAACTGAACTGGGAGCACTCCCCAGTTCAGCATATGGGTCCTCATGGGCCAGGGCCGGGATTCGATCCTCTGTCCCCGGGGCTGCAAAGTGAGCGCTCAACCCACTGAGCCATCCCGGCTTCCCCTATCTATTTTTTTTTTTTAACAGGAAAACACGTATGTGTTTTCTTCCTTAGAAATAAGTCAGGAGAAGGAGGACAATTCACCACCGAGAGGCATGAGTTAGGGTTGATAGACACAAAAGTCAAGGTCACAGATGGTCATTTCTCCCAGAATCCTCATAAAAAGGGCGGTGCATCTGCAGACACACCAGGACAGCTGACGGTGATGAACGGCAGACACACAAATCAGTACAGTTTCCTTATAAAGCGAAACAGCAGGGAAATTAATGATTACTGAAAAAGCAGCAATCTGGTGACGACTCTCAAGAAAGCCTCCCTCCAAGCCCCAGGGAAAACCAAAAATATCCAATAATAAGAAGTTGTTATCATTTAATGGCAGGAAGAGGCCATTAAGCATCCACTATGCCAAGAGGCACACCAAATACAAATATTCCTTAGATTTGTAATTAACTCTTCCAAGTGCTAAATCTACTTAAAAAAAAAGGCCCCCCTGACAGGTAAGGGTGGCACTAGTGCTTTTCAAATGCACAAGGTGTCGGGATCTACCAGGTACAAGGAGTGCATGTCCTTACCTGATGGTGCGAGAGGGCCTACTGGGGGCTCTGCTAATGGAGATCTTAATATTGTTCTGTGCTTTGTAACCCTAAGTTCAAGACCCAGTACAGTCTTGAAGAAATACACCCCACAGTTCTATGCTTGTATTTCATTGGCAAATTGGAGATCATTTTCTATGATGACATGCCAGGAACAATTGTTTTGTTCTTTTTCTATAATGTCACAATAACCGTGCCACATTTGCATTCATCGATACTCCTGTCAGTGAGTGTTATAGTTGCCTTTAGGTTAGATCCAATAGCAAGCATATTCAGTTTAGCAAAGGGAGAAAAGGGAACCCTAGTGCACTGGGACAGCCACCGTGGGGAACAGGCCAAACCATGGAAGTTTATTTAATTTGTACTAAAACTGAAATAAAACATGTTAGAATGGAGTTTTTGTTTTATCTTAAATCCTCGTGCTTGAGGAAAATCTGGTTTTCCTAGAAAGGCAGAGGGACATTTTTTTTTTTAAAGATTTGCTTTATTGTTTCTGACAGAGAGAGAGAGAGAGAGAGAGAGAGAGAGAGAGAGAGAGAGAGAGAGAGAGAGACAGAGAGAAGGGGGAGGACCCAGAGCAGTCTCCATAGTTGCACATCATTAGTTTTTGACACAGTTTCACTCCACAGGTGGGCCAGGGCTGCGCAGGGCAGGAACCAAGCCATGGTCCTCCTGCATGGGAAGCTCGCCCCGGAGGGAACTGAACTGGGGTGGGAAGCACACCACACCCCAGTTCAACGTATGGATCTGCACAGGCCAGGGCTGGGACTGAGACTCGATCCTCAGAACCCGAGGCTATAATGAGAGCGCCCAACCCACTGAGCCATCCGGCTTCCTAACTTTGTTTTCTAAAAGAGCTTCCATTGGGGAAGCCGGGATGGCTCAGTGGGTTAAGCGCTCACTTTGCAGCGCCAGGGACTGGGGATCGAGTCCCGGCCCCGGCCCGTGCAGAACCATATGCTGAACTGGGAGCTCCCCCAGTTCAGTTCTCTCTCTGTCTCTGTATCTCTCTCTCTCTCTCTCTCTCTCTCTCTCTCTCTCTCTCTCTCTGTCAAAAATAAATAAATTAAAAAAATATATTAAAATAAAAAACAAAAAACCCCCATAGCACGTTGAAGGAAGTCTATAGCTCCACTACTTCTTATCTAAGCCCATGTCAAAGTGTTCAGCTTCCTTTTCTTTTCCTTCATGTGTCTGTAGCAGATTTTTACCATTTGTTCTAAGAGGTGAGAGTTTTTTTCACCATTACTCATAAATGGAACAAGGAAAGGGGGAGGAGAGACATGGAGACACGAAGGAAGTAAAAAAGGAAACAGAAGAATTGGGTGTCTTGAGATGGAATTAAACGTGATGGAAAAAAGCAAAGGGCAGAAGCTTGCACACTGTTTGCTGTCTGTGGTGAGGAGGGCGGGAGCTCCGCGCTTGCAGAATGGTCAGGGTTATGCCTTAGAGCAGGGGTGGCCAACAAGTCGATCATGGTCCACCGGTTGATCGCGAGGCCAATTTTGGTTGATCGTCGATCGCTCGCAGTGTCTGGGGTGGAATTCCGTGTACCATGGACTTTGAGATGATTGTAGAAGACAGAACTTTCTAGCAATAGTTTAATGCATTCTGGGAATTTGCCAAGGGCATAAATTCCTAGAATTCTGACAGCCTGACACTGTGATCTCCGCCCACCCAGACAATACATTTTGACTTATGTGTTACACTTGTCACCGGATGCAACGCGTGAACGCAACAGTTATGACTCGACTCATTGAAGAACACAGTCAGTTAGCTTGAATATTTGGTAGTGGCATACAGTAGCTTCTTTTCTTTTGTATTAACAGTATTATTATCAATCAATAGTATTTATCCTCGGTGACCACGTTGAGTTTCCATTTTTCTTCTGTTCAAAATGTAAGTACCTTTTCTTTGTTTTAAATTAAATTGCTTTCCTTACCTATCTATTTACTTGATAAGTGAGCATTCTCCGCAACAGATCTCTAAACTGCGGTCATTACACTGAGAGAAAAATAAGGGACAGTATTACAAATATATTAGGAATAACAATAATTCTATTTAAATTAAGAAGTCAGTATTGTAAACCGTAATAAATATATTGTAACTTTAACATACTTCTTGCAAATTTGAATATATCTATATTAGATTTTAATATACTTGTATTGTTGTCCCCGATCGTAATATGCAGTATTGTTATTATTTCTCTCAATGTAACGGAGATAATGCCGCAGTTCATGAGTTTTTGAATTTTCTAGGAAAATATTTAATTCAATATTTATTCTTTAAATTGTCATATTTCTTTGCATTCTAGTA
>PVKE010027009.1:0-21903 GCA_004027555.1 Craseonycteris thonglongyai
TTAAAACAGAACAGAAAACAACAGTACTGTCCTATTTCAAATGGTATGGATGGTCAGCCTCATCTCACTGGGCTAAATTCAAGGTGTCAACCAAACACAAATTCTTAAAACATGAGATTTTTTGTGACTTCTTTTTTAAGCTCATCAGCTATTGCTAGTGTTAGTATGTTTTTTTATGTGTGGCCCAAGACAATGTGGCCCAGGGAAGCCAAAACATTGGACACCACTGCACTAGAGGTTTATTCTATGGAGAGGACAAAACAGAGGGTGTCTGGACTGAGACAGTTGAAGGCTAAGGTACGATTTTGAATACAGTGACCACAACATATGGAATGTTCAGGATTCCATCTTGTTTCCTGCACTGAGCAAACATGAGCAACCAGAGCTTTGCCTTCCAGGTAGGAGAGTAGATGAGTCTATAATAGGAATCTGGCTCTCTCTAGAGAAAGGAATTTTGAAAATTGACATTGGTGTCTTCCCCAACAAATGGCAAGTGGGATTACCCTACAGAAAGTTCCCAGTTGACAAGCACCACCTAGAGGCTTTTCGTCTCAGTCCAGACGCAGGAGAGTGGTGAAGGGCATTGTCCCGTTGATGCTGAAGGAAGTCTCAGGACAGCAGCTGGGCAGCAAACAAGGACAGCATGTGTGTACCACAGGTCAGAGGCCACAGAAAAGTTACTTGAAGATGAATTGATAGATCACTGATGTGAATGAAAGGAAAGGTGAACGGCCCTTGGAGAGTTTAGTTGAGCTAGTGATAGATGGGCTATCTAACACATATACACACAAATGGCAATGAACTCCAGGGAAAACAGATGACTGTTCAGAAAAGGGAAAGTCATCAAAGTTTACTATAAAGGCTCAGACCTGACTAGGATACATGGTCACGATATTGTAAATACCAAATATTGACTGAAGCAAGATTATAATTATGTTGGGAGGATGGAAAGAGGGAAGAGTACATATGTTTGGTGAAACAAGAGAAAGAAAGGAAGCTAACTCCGTTTTTCCTACAGTGGAAAGTCAATAGATGATGCCTTATAAAATCAAGAAGTAACAATACAAACATACTTTTGGAGATAAGGTGGTAAAAACCAAATATACAAATGGTGAAAGTGGCTGACGCTGTGGAAAAAAAAAAGGAGGTGGCTGGAGACTGCTCTTTGTCTTAACACACCTTATAGAACCAGTCGGGTCTGGTTTTTTAAACTATATGCGTGTGTCATTCTGACAAAATTAAAACTTAAGAAAAAATGTTTTCTCTGGCTTTGGAGTGGGAACTGAGAGAACAGGGTGATGTGCTCTGAAAACACACAGGCTAGTCCATGCTTTGACAATGAAATAACTAGCAATAATCATTTTGCTGTACTTTTGCATTACCTTAGTGTTTATTCATTCACTTATTCATCAAATACTGTTCAAGTTTCCACTATGTAAAAGCAATTTCACATCCATTATCTCTGATGATCTGGCTTTTAGAAATTAGAGAAAAGTAACGTGGGCTCATGGCTCCCTCTTCTTGTCAAGTTTATGCAGAGCCCATGACTCCCCTGGACAGAGAGGATGCAGCCTAGTCCTGTGATGCTGGGCTGGGTAGAAAGAGGCAGGTCCCCTCCTCTGAGCTGCAGTGGCTGCTCCTCTGGTACATCCACAATGAGACATCCCACCTCCCCAGGACAGTGTCCTTCCAAACTAATTCCCACACACAGTACAAGTTTCTATTTCCCCTGTTGAAGAGGTACATGAGAGAAAGAGGAGAGATGAGGAAACAGGTGTCTAGTCCCCGTTTTGCGGAGTAATTGTAACCTAGAAAAAGTTTGTGGTTGAAGTTCTATCCCTTCTCTACTGAGTAGACAGAAATCTGCATAGCATACAGCTTGGTCATATAAAATATGCTCTCCCAGAGTACGTCCTGCTCACCTTAAGTCACCAGATATTTTGGACAGTTGTGTCCCTGCCACAGAAAGCCTGCATCACTCATTCTACTTGGAAAGCAGTTCTGACTTCCCTGGCAACACCATCTTCCACCTGAGAGATATCTGAGTGACATTCCAAAGTGCTAGTGAGACTGCCTGATGATCAAGGTGCATTAAGGCAAAACCAATGACTTCCCACGTTAAGAAGAAAGGGTCGTTAGGCACCCACCTACTCAACAGGGTCATCTACTCTACCTGGAGGAAGGGAAAGAGGCAGGTTCAAAGTGAACAATGAGAGATCTCCCTCCGCAGCCAATTAAATAACACACTTGGCTTTCAATCGCTCTTCTTATAAATTCCCTGAATCACAGCCAAGACAGAGGGGATACGAGTCAGCATTGAGATTGTTTGTTGCACTTGCCCATTGTAGAAGCTACATTTCAGAGCCCTAAAAAATGAGCTAATATTCTACTTCAATGTCAGTAGTAAAAAACAAATAACTTCGAGCATGAGAAACAAGAAATAATAAGGGAGCTTTAATGCTTCTGTAGAGAAGCAAATATTTGCACTTATTAATATCCTGAAACCCATGTTGCCATGAATAGTTCCTTCTCCTTTTATCCCACGCCCTTTGTCTAACACAATGAGAGATTGCCACCCTTTCAAAATCCTGACACAGATGACATTGAAGCAAATTATGTACCTCAGCCAGATTTCTCAGTTGAAATGAAGATAGCTGGTGTGCACATTTTTCCATCTAATTAACATTCCACAGTTTGAATAGCTGTTGTCATGCCCTGGGTCCCATATAAATGGGTGAATAGATAGATCCATAAACAGCTTGGTTTGTATCAAATGAGATCTTTCTCCAGACAAAGAGAAAAATGGACTGAATCATAGTCATCTGGAGAGTGGCAGCCATCAGAGAAGCACAAGCATCCTGTCTCCTACGTGCAGAACACAAGTGTATTTATTGCCCAGCACCAACAACCATCTCTGGAAGCTCTTTGCACAATCCCCGCTGATGCACTGGGCCATGTAATTTTGTTTACATGTGGTGGTTTCCAAAAATATGTCTCAAATTTTTTGATACTGCTCAAGAGGTGGAGATTAATTCTTCTCCTCTTGTACTTAGTCATTCACTTCCCACAAATGAAATATGGTGAAAGTGACAGGGTGTAACTTCTGTGACTAGGTTAAAAAAAAATGCATTGCTCTATCTCCTTCTAATCACTCATTCTGGGAAAAACTGGTTGCTATTGCAAGAGGCCACTCCTGCAGTCCCATAGAGAGACACCCTGAGGCCCCCTACCAACAGCCATGAGAGTGGCCCATCCTGGAAGTGTATCCCTAGCTCCATATGAGCCCTCCGATGAGACCACAGCCCAGGTCAACATCATGACTGCAACCTTATGATACATCCTGAACCAGAGCCACCCAGCTAAGCAGCTCCTGGATTTCTGACTCTCAGAAACTGTGATATAGTAAATATTTGTTGTTTTATGCTACTAAATTTGGGGTAGTCTACTATGCACCGATATATATTTAATACACACTGTGACTTCTCTTGACTCATCACCATATTTACGGAAAAATTATTTCTCCCAAATATCCAAAAACCAAGGTGACACAGCCTTAAGACTCCCCAGAGCCACTGCGAAGTGAGTGTGAGGAGATCAGGAGGTTGCTCAGGCCTTCAACAAGTTAGACAAATCTCTGGCAACTGCATAGCTTGCTGGAGAAGAGAAAGGAGAAACGGAAGGAAAATGCCAAGGACATGCCTCAAGTTACTCATTACTCACTCCCTCCTTCCTCCATGCATCCTGCAGTACTGTCTCACCTGTCACAGAGCTCCACACATTTAGCAGTCTCTCTTATCAGCTGTATGCACACCCTGGCCCTGTGCCTACCTTCTTGCACATTGGTGTTCTCCCAGAAACCTGCAGCTAGCCACACTGGTGCTCACACCTGCAGAATCCTGGACCATGCCAGGTCCTGAGCCAACCCTGGCCAGAACTGGTCATGTCAGAGGTCTCTTCATGACTTCAAAACAAGCTGGACACAGAAACCTCCCTAAGTGTAGTAACTATAAATTAGCAGAGTGGTTAACTTAAAGGTCTTCATTTTGGAGCTAGACAGAAATGAGTTTGATGCCAGAATCTACTGTTGATGAGGTGCCTGACTTCAGACAAGATAAGTGACTATGCTTGGGTTCCTCCTCTACAAAATGGGAGCATAATACCATCTACCTTAAACTGGATTACATTAAATCTATGGAACCTCTTATCACAGGCCCTGACACCTTACGCTTACGCAATAAATGTTGGTGTGAAGACTAAGAGTGAAAGGGTTTAATTCACAAAGCTAGAATCCCTTTCTACCGAATGCAGTTGGTTACTTCATCCCATCTTTTTGTTAAATCCTGCTCATTCCTCATACCCTGGAGTGAGTGGTCTGGTTTCCTGTGTTTAGATTTGGGGCTTTTTCCTGCTACTGTGCCCATTCTCCCCTAGTTTCTTTCAGCTCCAGTCCTAGCTTCTGACCCCTTCCCTGCCTCCCAGCTCATTCCTAGGCCCTCGTTATGCCGTGCTCTTGCTGGTATCTGCCCACAGCCACCCTTGAACACCCCTTATCTCACCCTGGCCAGCCCCAACTGGTTTATGGGGCATAAGAGGAACTCACCAATCTTACCACATGCATCTTCAAAAAGTTTTCTGTTTTCTCTTTAGAATGAAACAGGGAATCTAGTTGCCTTTTCTTTTTTTATGCAGGGAACTGCCTATTCTGGAGAAAACCAGCTGAGGTAATTTATATACTCTTCTTAATTACTTCACTACCAGACTCACAGCTAAGTTGCCCTAGCAACACCTAGCAACACCTAGCAACCAGCCACTGTCACCAGCTGCTTCTGTAACAGAGTTCTTTTAACTGGTTTAGGAACAGTCTTTATTGGGTAGCCTTGGCACAGAAAAGAGTAGGTCACATAGCACTCTGACTGACATGCTGTCCCCTTTGCTGGCTCTGCTTCCATTTCCCTGCATAGGTGTCGGGCATTCCTCCAGGACTGACCACTCCCATTCAGAGGTGGCTGAAGCCAGTACTAGGTATCATTTCCACGCACATCTTTAGAACCAGATGGACATTGTAGCTGTGTGACACTGGGAATATTATTTAGACCTCTATGTCTCAGTTTCTTCACCTGTAAAATGAGGGTAATGCCTCCCGAGATAATGCACAGTGTCTGGCACATAGTATGTATTCAGGGTTATGATTGGTTGCTATGATGATACATAATCTCAGGTGAGAAGACAACAGCCGTCTCCCCAAATGACACTGCAGCAGAGCCAGCCAGTCTACTTATCCACGTGACTGTGAAATGCACAGAGTCTGCCTCTGGGGTGACACAAACTGCGCCCTTCACCCTCCTTCCCTGTGTCCCTGTGTCCTAACCCCCCTCCCTCCACAACATAAGCTTCATGAGGTCAAGCATTTTTGTCTATTTTGTTCACTTTGTTGTCCCACCACCTAGAACAGGGCTTGACATGTAGCAAGTGTTCAATAAATATTTGTTCAATGAATGAATATTTGCAGACTGATGTCTTATGCATACAGGTTCCCTTAGGAATTTTGTGTGCTGGAATATGGGAATTCCTGAGTCCCTGTCCTTATACATCTAAATAACACTCCAGCCCCTAACAACTGCCATGCCAAGTCTAAGCAAAACCCCAAACCTGATATCAAACTCCATCCTAAGTGGTCATTTCCTTGCCAAGACTGTCCTGTGTGGATATATCTCAAATTTGTTTCTTCGAAATTAAAGTTACCACCACAAGAGGGGGCTTGGATCCTCAGCATGGCCCTGTCTCCCACGTCCTCTCTGCCACCTTGGGATGGTTCTGGGCCTCCAGCTTCCCAGCCCCCTGGTGCCCTAGCCATGCCCAGGTTCCCTCTCCTTACCTTTGCCCCCTTGTAGACCTTTTCAGCCATGCAAGATCCCAAGGAATTTAGCTATGGGCACCCTTTCTGAAAAAAATCTGGAGGATATACTCCACCAAAACAAAAGAGTAAAACAAGAGAGAGGAAGACACTGAGTGCTGAAAGCAAAGACAACATGGGAGCGATGAAAGGAAATGCAATGAAGGTTCAGGTGGTCCTGAGGCCTAGAGAACAATGAGTCCAAAGTCGGGAAGGAGGACACAGGGCTGTGGGAGGAGTGTATCCAGGGAAAGAAATGGAACAGCTAGATTCCCTGGTGTGCATTCTTGACCTTACTGAGGGGTTTTCATACGGGAAAATGACCCCTCTTTAAACAGCCCCCCCTTGAACTGGGTCCCCTTTCTAACCTTTGTGCTGCCTGTTTCAGTTTCTAGTTCAATCATTCTTTCTAATCAAGAATTAGGGGGTGGAGGGTAGACTGGAATGTTTTCTATCTCCTGTATCAGTTAATTACCTCGAAACTTGGGATTCCTTCTGTTTAATAACTATAATCATAGGTTAGCAATCTTTTCCAGGCCATTCCGGACCTAGCTCCTGGGCAAGTAAGGTTCCAGGGATAACTGATTAAGTCATCAGATGGGCCATAGACCCTGAGGATCCAAGGCAAGTTTTTCCACATGAGGTCATCCTGCCTCTATAGTTCTGGGGTCTGCTTTACAAACTGATGCTCTTAATGGTAATCAATCCCATCTATCTCTCCTGGCCTAGGGAACATAGGCCAACAGCTCAAAGCCCAGCAAGAGTTCCAATCTACCTCATTTGAAGAACTGAACGAGACCTAATGGATGGACCCCGAGACCCTTCCCTTTTTAGCCTAGTCAGGGTGAGAGCTCCGTGGTACCCCAGTAGACAAGGACAATGACCACACTCAGCAGGAAAGAATACAGAAAAGGCATTCAGCCCCTCAATTTCCCATAGAGATTTAAGGGAGTCACATCTCTCAAGGAAAAGGCTAGGTAGGGAGCTAGAATAAGGGGATCTTGGGATCCTTCCCATAGAGCCTTCATTGCCAGGAAGGCTTCCACCCTGTTCTCAAGAGATCCCACCCCAGATTAAGCAACCATAGGGTAAATAGGAGGGAAAGATGGCAAATACAAGGAAGTTTTAGGGCACAGAAATGGTTTGAACCAGTTAATAGCACTTGTGCAGTAAGAGCCCTAACGACCTGCATTTTGCCCAGGGCTCATTTTACCATCACTGTAATATCATACATATGCCCGGAAGTTCACTAATATCATTATAACAGACTGAATTCTGGGAAGAAACATGTGCAGTTAGTAGGGAGGGGACATCAAATTTTCTTTCCACGGTGGTGGAAAGAAAGCTGATTCTGGGTGGTGAGCACATAATGCAATGTACAGACAGCGTAATGTAAAATTGTACACCTGGAAACAATGTAATTGTTATCAACCAATGTCACCCCAATAAAATTTTTTTTAAGCAATTTAATTTGGCCCCTGTCAATCAAGACTGTCAAACAAAAGACTCCACACCCAAAAGGGTGTTCCCTTTTCCCAAAGAAAGACAATAAAAACTGCTTAGCCCCTTGTAATCTGACTTTTGAGCCACCCTCTCTTGCCCAAGGCCTGCTCCCATCTCTTGGAAGTATATTTTCTCTACTTTTGTTCTCAATAAACTTCTCTTTCACCCCTGTACCTCAGTGTCTCACTCAGTTCTTTCGTCAGGACGCCAAGGCCCTGGACACAGCACTGAGGAGGACTCCATTCTCAGGTAACAGTTTCACATCTCCATGGGAGAGTTTGTGGGGGGGAGGAAATTAGGGATGAGTTCACACACACACACACACACACACACACACACACACACACACACACACACACACAAAATCCCTAGAAACTGAGAAAATAAGGTTATCATTAATCCCAAGAAAAACAAAATGCCATAAAAGAAAGGAAACTTTCTTTTGGGCTACCTGTAATATAATTAAATGGTCATACGAAGGTAAATATTGAATGTTGAGCTAACTAAAAATTATGATATAACTATATTGGGAGGAAAATGAAGGAGAGAAGCTTGAGGAAGAAGGAAGAAAAGCAATAAGAGAACTAAAAGATATCTTTATTTTCCACACTGGGAAATTAACAGAGAATGTTTTAAATTAAAAGTTTAGGGGAAGCTGGGATGGCTCAGTGGGTTGAGCGCTCACTTTGCAGCACTGGGGACTGAGGATCGAATCCTGGCCCCGGTCCGTGCGGAACCATATGCTGAACTGGGGAGTTCCCCCAGTTCAGTTCTCTCTCTGTCTTTGTATCTCTCTCTCTCTCTCTCTGTCAAAAAATTGATAAAATAAATAAACTTAAAAAAAAAAAAAAGTTTAAGAAACAGCAATATAAGCATGTAAACCAGAAATATGGAGATCACTACCAGTAGCAACAGTCAAAGGGTTAAAAGTGTGGAGAGCAGAAATCAGGCCAGGGGCGGGGCATAAACCTGCTGCTTTTTTATTATAATCTTTATAGTATTCTTTACCTTTTAAACCTACATATTTGTGATGTTCTTTAAAATAAAACTCTCTGTGTGTGTGTTTTAAATAACAGGCTGTGGAAATTGAGGATCTACCTCACTTCACATAGATGAGGCATGTTCCAGCCATTCAAGACACTTATTAATGCCCAGACTACATACTGTCTAGTTTAAATGCCAACACTTTGGTGTTGGTTTAAGCTGATCAATTTTGCATCAACTCTGGGAAATTATCAAAGAATTAGATGATCCACTGATGGTTAATCTCTGATTTCTGAATTTCCTTAATTCATAAAATGTTTTTATATGCTTTTCATAACAGTCTCTGATCCACTTCTAAGTCTTCCAGGGTTTTTTTATCTATCACCCTTTCTATCTCTTTCAACTGAAAATACTTTCTTTAAATTCTATAAGTGTTTTTTCACATTTAACCTCTGCTCCAAAGGCAGAATTTTCCTCTCAGCTTTCAGCACTCTGCCAGTTCCTCAGAAATGGCCTGCCACTTTTTAGCACTGAAAGGAACAGTGAGAGAAGGTTCAGGATTTTCCCCTAAAGCAGAATAAATATAGAGAGTGATAACAGCAACTGAAATCTAGCACAAGAAATTTTCTACTTTGTACCTAGGTAGTTATATTTACTTAAATATTAATTCTGAATTAACATTTTATGTATATTTAGTAATGACTCAGTTATTTTAATATAAGATTTTGAAGGAGAAAGTACAAATCATCAGACCAGTGACTTTCAATCACCTGGAAGCTTTTAAAAGTACTGATGCTTAAGTGGGTACCACCCTCACATCCAAAGATTAAGATTCAATTGGTCTGGGGGAAGCCAGGATGGCTCAGTGGGTTAAGCGCTAGCTTTGAAGCCCTGGGGACTGAGGATCGAGTCCTGGCCCCGCCCGTGTGGACCCATATGCTGAACTAGGGTGTGATTCCCATGTGGGAGGCCCCCAGTTCGGTTCTCGGCCCCCAGTTCGGACCCTGGCTTGAGGGGTCATGCCTCCCATGCGGGAGGCCCCCAACCCAGTTCCTGCCCTGCCCTGCACAGCCCTGGCCCACCAGTGTGGAATGAAGCCATGTCGAAAACTGATGACGTACAACTATGGAAACTGCTCTGGGCCCTCCCCCTTCTCTCTGTCTCTGTCTCTCTCTCTGACTCTGTCAAAAAAAATAAAATAAATCCTTAAAAAAAAGAAAAAAAAGATTTAATTGGTCTGGGTGCAGCATGGGCATAGAAAAAATTTTAACTCCCCTTGTTATTCTGCCATACAGCAAAATTTGGGTACCACTACATTGAATCATGTCTAAAGTGTTCTCTCTTAGTTAAAACATCCAAGAGAAAAATTGAATTCAGTAACCATATCCAGGCACTAAATTCACCTTGTGCCAAATGAATGAGGCATATGGACTCCTGCAAAATTAATCCTTAAAGTGTCAACAGCTGGCACACAGCTCACCTTAAACTTTCTCCTTAGTTTGCAGTAGGTTCCCAAGATGGTGTGCCAAAGGTAGCATGGCTGACTGGTGACTCTCCCTCATCATGGCTACACAGAAAATGCTCATTTCTTCTCAAGCATTTATTTGAGCTACAGCATTGCCCATTTTAGAACCATCCCAATTGCTCAGACAACCACCTTCCCAATGTTTTTTAATCAAAGAATTAGATGATCCAATCTTGGTTAATTCTAAGCCCTTTTGTTCTGGTCCCTGGCACACTGGATAAACAAAGGCTTTACGGAGCCCATTTCCTATGTGGAAATAGAGGATGTTTTGTGAGCATATGTGAAATAGTTCTTCAACAACTGCAATGGTGTCTGTCCCTCATGGGTAATCATGTGTTTGGAGAGGATGAGTCGAATCCCACAGCTGAGACCCAAGATTGGTAATTGCAGTCAGCAGTTGCTACCTACTAGTGAAGCAGACTAGGGGGCTGTTGAAAAAAAGGCCTGAACCAAAGCCACAGTTCAGATTAATCCAGGGAAAGCATTCTGACCTGCAGACAGGCAAGGGGTAGTGCCCATGGGCTGGTCAGGAGCTCCAGTAGAAGGAACCAGGCTGGCACAGGGCCGTACTGGGCTGACTCCCAGGACAGAATCTGCACTGCACCTCCTAGGAATGCAAGGCTGGGCTCAAGGAACAAGAGACGGAGCCAGACAAGGAAGAGACTCATGATCATCTTCCTACAGATGGTCAGTACTCAGTCTAATTGCTAAAGGAGTAGGGAAGAAAAAGGAGTAAGGGAACATCTCTGGGGCCTCGTGTCTCAGGGCCAGAGGCTTCCAGGAGCAGGAAGGGAACCCTTTTGAAATACCCCCATCCTAAACCAAAGCCATCAACCCCAGCTTCTGATGCTGCACCTACATGACTGGTATGTCCCCAGCTGCTCCAAACCCACTTTGAGTATAGTCAGACTATTCTACTGGAGCTCAGGTCAGACCTGAGGGACAGGGAACACACTCAGAATGGCCCCTTGAGTCTGAGCCTGTCAGAGGCAGGAAACAATCAATGGGTAATGACTGCAATCAGAACTTAAGCAGAAACAGAAGGGCATACCTATCAGCCCTATGAAGGCTGGCCCAGTTTCTAATATTCCTTGTTATACTAAAGAACCAACGCTTTTAAGCTAGTGTATGAGATGGAACACGGATACAAACTCTGTCCTAATCATTCATAAAAAATAAAACAAAACTGTGAATCGCTACCCTCCTCCATATATGCTTAAAATAACCCTGATCTATTTATATTGGAAAGTCAAATTCAGTCCTCCTGCACTGTTCCCATTTAGTTCCATAAACCCTTTGAGCAAAGCCAAAATCTTGGGAAAAACACTGGCCTTTCTTCCCTGGTTCTAAGTATTGAGAAATCTCTACAAATCTGCAACAGATATCACACAGAATCACAGAGCTATGGGCTATTAGGCCTTAGTTCATCAAATGTTTACTGATAATACCGACATAAATCAGACCCAGTGTCTGCTTTCAGAGGCTCTCTGAGAGAGGAAGATGCAGAAACAGGACATTTCAATACAATATAATGTATACAACCCATAGAGGTATAGATAAGTGATGGAGAGATTGGCTCTGAACGAGGGAGGAGTGAATTGGCAAAGGCTTCATGGAGGAAGTAGTTCTTGAGCCTAACAATTGAAGAAAGAACAAAATAAAGGTTGAAATGCTAGCTGTGTTTTATAAAATGAAAATAAGGTCATTCTTTTTAGAGCATGCTAGAAAAATGATAAATACAAATTGGGGAAGAAAACTTCTGCCACCCCAGCTCAACACTTATTTGAACAGAGAAACAAGATGGTGGAAGGTTAAGAGGAAAGGCAGCAACGTCAGTAACCATGCAAAAATGACTAGCTCATAGCCTATGACGGTGAAAAGGATAAAATGGAGGAGAGATTTTTATGGGCCAAACAGGGCCAGCTCACATCAAGGAACTACAGCAAAATAGCAGCTCTCATAGCTTGGGAGTGGGAGTATACAACAGCATTGAGAGCAGGAGGGTGTACGTGGCAGAAGAACTGATGGGAGGTGCTTGGGAAAGAGGCCTGGAGACCTAGTCACTTCACTGTGAGTAAGTTGTGGGGCAAAGAGGAAAGAACGTTCTGGGAGCAACCAAGTTTTATTTTGAGTGTGGTGGCTATGAATCTAAGACCACAGTTCAAGTACACAAGAGGTAGGATTTCACTTTTCCATAACTTGGTTTCTTTTTAAGATCCATTGCAAAAGGGACTGAAAAAAAAAAAAAGATCCATTGCACTGAGGGTCCCTTCTTCTTTATACCAGAGTTACAGAAGATCAAGACATTAAAGTGGGGGTGGTGATGTGGTCTTCTGTTATTATCTACCCATGCTGATATAAGTTCAGATGTTCTTTTGTAGCTATCATTCCCAACTATATGCCCTGTTTAGGTTCAACTTGTCCAGCCATTTCTATACCATTCTCCAGTGCCTAGGAAGTACTTCTGCTCCTCACACCATCCTGGGCCTCCACAACTATGGAGGTGTGTAAGAAAAGCCCTGTGATATCCATGACAGATGGGCCAAGGGAAACATAGGACCAAGACACATAACCCCACCATGTCTTCTCTGTGGTCTTGCCACCTCCCAGACTCCACAACGAAATGAATGGCCCCAGTAAAAAGAACTGTGTTAGATTCACTACTAGACTTTGGTGATTATAGCTAGCAAGGTTATCAATTAGCATGTCTTCAGATATACATGTATCAGTTATCTATTACTATATAACAAATTACCCCAATACTTAGTGGCTTACAACAATAAATATTTATTATCACTGTTTCTAAAAGACATGGAATTTAGGAGTGGCTTAGCTTAGTGGTTGTGGTTCAGATTCTCTCACGAGGCTACAGTCAAGATGTTGGCTGAGGCTGCAGTCACATGAAGGCTAGACTTGGGCTGGACAACTCACTTCTAAGATGGCTCACTCACATATCTGGCAAGAGACTGCTGGTTACAGGCAGAAGGCTTTGGTTCCTCAGTCCATGAACCTCTTCATAGGCTGCTTGAGTATCTTCAAAACATGGCAGCTGACTTCCCTCAGAATGAGTGGCCCAATAGAGAAAACATGGAGAAAGCCATAGAGCCCAATCTTAGAAGTCACTCACTGTCACTTCTGCCACATTCTCTATTTGCTAAAATCAAATCACTAAGTCAATTCCACACTCAAGGATGGGAGAGTTAGAGTCTACCTTTTGAAAGAAGCAAATCCCTTTAATGCTATTGGTAGCCATCTTGTAACCATGAGGAGAGCCAGCTTTAAAACGATACTTTGGATAACAGAACAAAAAGTCAGAAAGATACTGATTTCTTGATGACTTCAGTGAACCACTGGCTCAATCAACATCCTGCAATTTGTTTTATCTCTGGGTTCTAGTTAATGAGTCAATATACAAGTAACTCCTTCATTTTTCAAGCTAATTTGAGTTTTCTTTTTCAATTTCCTGTTGTGGTAGTTTTAAAATATAACCACAATTATTTTTTTAATTTTTTATTCTTTCTTTCTTTCTTACTTTATTTTTTACAGAGAGAGAGAGACATACAGAGACAGAGACAGAGAACTGAACTGGGGGAACTCCCCAGTTCAGTATATGGGTCCGCACGGGCCGGGGCCAGGACTTGATCCTCGGTCCCTGGCGCTGCAAAGTGAGCACTTAACCCACTGAGCCATCCCAGCTTCCCCAAGACCACAATTTTTAACAAAGATTTATTTTATTGTTTGATAGAGAGAGACGGAGAGACAGAGAGAAGCAGGAGGGTCCAGAGCAGTCTGCACAGCTGTACATCATCAATTTTGACATAGTTTCATTCTACACAGGTGGATGTGGGGCTGCACAGAATGGGAACAAAACAGAGGGCCTCCCACATAGGAAGCATGCCCCAGTTTAGCATCTGGGTCTGCACAGGCCGGGTTCAGGACTCAATCTCCAGACCTCATGGCTGGAAGGCAAGCACTGAACCTGCTGAGCTATCCTGGCATTTCGCACAAATTTTTTTTTAAGTTTGGGTGTTGAGGGGAAATTAATGTGCTGATTGACTTAGACCTGGACTACCTGAGCCAATCACTGCAGGAAGTGGGTGGGACTATCTGACTGGTTTAGACCTGGATCTTGGGATTGGTCATTTTCTCCCAAATTATAAATTTTATACAAGGAGAGAGGGAGGTTGTAAATGTTGGGAAATAACACAGGGTTTACCACAGAAGAACTAGGCAAGGGGTAGGCTGTCAAGCAAAGCACTGGTTCCAGAATAGCTAATGTTACTAGTCAGAGCTCAACCCTTGAAGTTGCAGAGAAATTGGAAGTCTCCACTCTCAGCCTCCCCACCAGCCCCACTCAAAACTTAAACATCTGTGGGGATGCAGCTAGGTCAACAAGCAACTCCTTTGGGAAGCAAACAGTCTGTAAATGTGAATACCTCAGTCACCTCAAGTTCTATCACTTGAGTCCCAGATTCTAAGAGCTCAGACTCAAGGGGTTAGAGTTTAAATAGGGAGGGAGATGGGATAAAGGAAAGGAAAAGAGGAAAAAAGAAGAGGAGGACATTCATATAGGACATTCTCACAACCTTCTTCCCCAGGCCCCACAGACGGCCTCCGTCTCTCTTTGCATCAAGGCCATGATGGGACATCCCAATTTAAAAGGGCCCTAAGCCCAGTGTCAGGCACGTACAGAGCAGGAGCACACCTGGTGGGCCCTGTATTTATTTCCTAAGGCTGCTGTAACGAAGTATCAGAAACTCAGTGGCTTAAAACAACAGAAATTTATTCTCGCACAGTTTTGGAGGTTAGAAGTCCAAAATCAAGGTATTAGTAGAAACATGCTTCCTCTGAGATTCTGGAAAGAGTGAATCCTTCCTTGCTTCTTCCCAGCTTCTGGTGGTGCTCAGCAGTCCTTGGCATTATTTGGCTTGCAACTGCATCACTCTAGTCTCTGCCTCTGTCATCATAGGGCATCCTTCCTGGGTGTCTGTCTTTCCACGGTATTTTCCTTTTCTTATAAGGACACAAGTCATATTGGATTAGGGACCACCCTAATGATATTTTCTGAACTTAATTACATCTACAAAAACCCTGCTTCCAAATAAGGTCACATTCACAGAAACCAGGGGACTTTAGACTTCAACCTATCTGGAGGCAGGGATGGGGGGCTCAATTCAACCCACAGCAGACCACTTTCATTAGTTTCTCCTCCAGTGTTTGAGGCAATAACTAATGAGCAACTGCATGCATTTCCCAGTCTAGTCTCCCTCAACAGACTTGGAAGACAAGGCAAAGGACATCCTGTCTGCTGGTCCTTCAAGAATATAGCCATGGCTGCAAGGTTGGTGACTCCGCTGTGGAATCGGCCTGGTTATATACTGAACACTCACTTGTTTAATGGCTTCCTGAACCAGGGAGTTGTACCAACACCGTAATCAGGTCCCAGGAACATTAACCTAGCCTCACTCTCCTCTCAAGGCCTTGTAGTATCTGACAGTGACTATAAAGTGGGCACATATGATCCAAATCAGCTCTGCATCCAAGTTACCAATTAACATATGGCCATTTAGTGGGTGTCCCTTGAGACATGCAGGAAAGCTCATTAAAGCTATTAAAGCAGCCTCTGGGGACAGTGTATTTTAATATGCAGATGCCAAACAGAGGTAACAAGAAGCTACTGCTCTTCTCTTCCCAATGCCTTGTATTTATACAGACTATCTGGACAGTTGCACAGACACCCCTTTACACACTTACCAGAAACCATGCAGAGTGAGAGCAGAATGTGGGTAAAATGTCTGAATTACAGAAGAGCTGGGTTAGTTCAATCTACAGAATCACTCACTAGCCAATGTTTTCTTGGTTTCAGTTTGGCAACCACATAGAAGCTAAGCAGTTTCCCCTACAGAAGGATGAAAAGAATCTGTGACCTAGTAGGACAGAGACTGAAAAGCACACAGCTAAGCGGTCCTGCAAGGGGTAGCAGGACCACCCACAAACCATATCCAAAGGCCACAGAGTCCTTCTGAGCAGCCATGTAAAATCTAGCAATCAGCAATGAGCCCTACTGAAAGCTGGGATGGAGAGAATAGGACCAAACTCTCTTAAGAAAAGAGCCCCGAAATGACTAAGCAGAGAATCAGGACACAACCATGCAGTATGATTCACACCTCAGCAAGGTTCCCAGCTCTGTCTGGGACATCCACACCCAGCAAAGAATCTTTTAGGGTGGATGCTGATTGAATGGAAACAAGGGTGAGAGGAGGGGGAATGGAGGAGCAATTCAGTGATAAAGGACAAGCCATGTGGCAGGAGGAGGAGATTCATTTGACCTAGTGGGCTCTGAAGTCTCAAGACTCCCCTGGCATATAAAATTCAAGCCCCTAAGTAGCAATTCCAGACCTATGCATTGGTGGGCCAAGGTCCCCAGAGGTCTCCTTGCCCTGGGTTGGGTAGTCTGAGGCCAAGCAGAGCTGGAGAGCAGACATTGCACTGTGTGCATGTCAACCAATTCTTCCGGGTCCTCAGAGAAGGTGTTGCTGCTCCACCCACCCCCAACCAATCTGCAATACATCCCATCTGCTGGTTAGAGGTCAGAGAAAAAATTAGATCTGGACTCTGATGGCTGGACCTGAATCCTGACCCAGCCATTCATCAGCTTTCAAATGGTGGGCAAATCATGTAACCAAACTCCTCACCTGTAAAATGGGAAAATAATAGTACCTGATTCCCAGGATTACTGTGAGAAATAAGTGAGGTGACACATAGTAGTATAAGCAATTAGCATAGTGTCTCACACACAATACACACTATATATAAGAGGTCTAACAATTAAGTTTGCAAACTTGCCACCATGCTCTTATGTTGGCAGCACTGTACAAACAACTCAGTAAGGTTTTATAACTGTGGTATATCAGTATCTCACAGCTGTTTGTGTCGACATGTGGCAGTGTCTTGCTGAGTGGCGTTCATTATTATTGTTGCGTGTTTTGGGGTGCTGTCATGAAAACATCAGAGCTTGAATTACAGCAATGAATGAACCTTACATTTCTTGTTAAACTTGGCAAGAGTGGAAGTGAAATCAGAGACATGTTAGTCCAAGTTGATGGGGATAATGCCAGCGTACAAATAGGTCATTTTTCTGAGATGATAGAAAGTTCCTGGTCAGGGTGGCCAGAAATGAGCAAAACTGATGAAAATTTGAATTGCAAAATTTCATCAAATTGTGCATCAAAATCATTGGCTGACCATGAGAAGCATAGCAGACCAAGTAAACATCAATAGAGAAACAGTTAGGAAAATCTTCACTGAAAATCTTGGCATGAGAAAGGTGTGTGCAACAATGGTGCTGAAGGGGCTCACTGATGAACAAAAGCAAAGAGGAGTCCAAGTTTGCCAAGACCTTTTGGAGAGGCAAGACAATGTTTTGGGTTGTATTATCACTGGTGATGAAACATGGGTGTACCAATATGACCCTGAAACAAAGTGTCCAAGTGCAGGATGGAAGTCAACCAATTCTCCACAACTAACAAGTTCCATCAGTCCAAATCAGGAGTCAAAATGATATTGCTAACCATTTTTTTTATATATAACAGAAGGATTGTTCATTATGAATTTGTACCAACTGGACAAATAGCCAACCAATTTGACTATTTGGAAGTGCTGAAAAGTCTGCGTGAAAAAGTTAGACAAAAATGACCCAAATTTTTGACCAACTCATGGCTCTTGCATCACAACAATGCACCAGCTCACACAGCACTGTCTGTGAGGGAGTTTTTAGCCAGCCAACAAATAATTACATTGGAACACCCTCCCTGCTCACCTAATCTGTCCCCCAATGACTTTTTTATTTACCTTAAAATAAAGAAAATATTGAAAGGAAGACATTTTGATGACATTCAGGACATCAAGGGTAATACTATGATGGCTCTGATGGCCATTCCAGAAAGAGTTCCAAAATTGCTTTGAAGGGTGGAATAGGCACTGACATGGGTGCATAGTTTCCCAGGGGAGTACTTCAAAGGTGATTGTAATGATATTCAGTAATGAGGTATGTAGCACTTTTTCTAGGATGAGTTCATGAACTTAATTGTCAGACTCGTATCTTCCCTTGCTCTTATGTAAAAATGAGTAGGGTTTGTGGGTGAGGAGAGTATTGTCTGTAGGGCAGAACCTAGAGTCAGTCTGAAAATTCCTCAATTTGACAGCTAAGGCTCCACGTAGCTTATGGCACTTGGAGCCCCCAGGCACTATTTCATGTCTAGAAACAAGAAAAGCAGAAAACAAGGGGTCTCTTTTTCCAGGTCAAAGGAAGTTTCTTGTCCTCATAACAATAGTTCTGGGAAAAGATGCCATCTGGATGCCTCAGTCCCTAGTCACCAGCTGATTAACAGTTCTGGCTGCTGCCCCAGAGACTGGTTACTGCTCCTCCTCTTCCCTGGGGAACTGGGGGATGGGTGGTTCTCAGGGAGGAATCTGCTTGCACCCCATCACCTCCCACCCCTCCCATTGAAAACAGAAGGAGGTGCCAAAGGATGTGCATCTCCCTTGCAGAGCCCAGAAGACTCCAGAAACATGCTCCTCAGAGGTATGGCCTCACTGAGGGAAGCAGTGTTTGTTGACAGAAAGCAAATCCTCATGACTGGACAATTTTATGGGAGCTAATAGTGGGGCCAGGGAGCAGAGCAGCAGGGAGAGGTAACAGTCCCTGTCCTCTTAAATGAAGACACATAACCAAAACCTTTTGCCTTTGCCATCAGCCCAACCCAACTCTCCAGAGAAGCTGGGATTTTCCCCAGGTGTCCCATGCATTGATTGGCCTAGATCTGTGGTTTCCACTACATCAGGATCACCTGCGGAGTTTTGGCAAGGCAAGATGTTTAGACTCTACCTCAGATGAACTGAGCCAGAACCTCTCAAGGATAGAACTCAAGGAATCTCTGCACCGTGAAGGCATGAACCACTGGGCTAGCATCTGTCCCTAAGTTTGCGGGGCCTTTCACAGGGAAAGGAGCTGCTACTGTAGAAACTGCCCCTACACTAACCCATGTTCTGGTATAAGCACGCTGGTACACACGCACGCACATGCACACCAACACACACACAAACGGAGAGTGGCACAACCGAGTCATGAGCACCAGCACCTCTTCCCAACCCACCACTCAGGTGAGCTCAGGTCATAAAAGCAACAACTGGCAGCTGGACAAGCCCTCTTCAGGTACATGAGCACCTTTGAACTGCTCAGCTGCCTGCGAAGTAGTGATTACTCCCATTTTGCAGAAGAGAAACTTGCAGCCTGTGGTTGACAGAATAATGATTACCCCAAAGATGTCCCCATTCTAATCCCCAGAGCCTGGTGGTTTAAAAAATTCAAATAAACCTCTTCAAGAACATTTGCTGTAAAAAGTCTTTATTACAGTAATTTCACACCTGGGACTCTATGCCAAGGAACACTTATAAATACAAAAATACTAATGAGCAAAAATATTTGTCATAAATTAATTTATATTAAATAATTTTTTTAAATCTAAATTTCCAAAATAAGGAAAGGCTTAAGAGGAGGTGGTATATTATGTAGTCAATAAAAATGTTTGCTCAGGGGAAAGCCGGGACGGCTCAGCGGGTTGAGCGCTCGCTTTGAGGCCACGAGGACCGGGGATCGAATCCCGGCTCCGGCCCAGGCAGGACCCACATGCTGAACTGGGGAGTTCCCACGGTTCGGTTCTCTAACTGTCTCTGTCTCTGTCTCTCTCTCTATCTGTCAAAAGTAAAATAGAAATAAATATGCACTGAAGACAAAAAGATAATTTCTCTCTATAAATGTGAAAAGATAAAAAAAAAAAAAAAAATGTTTGCTCAGACTATGCACTAACACAGGAAATAGATTATAACATAGTATATAGTGAAAAATAAGGATTTCAAATTATATACACAATATAACTATGTAAAGACTATTCATTTTTTTAATGGAAGGAAATATTCATTATGTTTATCTTTTAGTAGTCAAATCATGAGATAGTTTTCTTCTTTCTATTTTTCTGAACAAAGTGTGCTTTATTAATGCTTTGTAAGTGAGCATTTGGGTGGGCTGACCAGTGTAAATGAACACTGTGGTAGACTCCTCAAAGATGTCCATGTCCTAGTCCCCAGAACCTATGAATGTTACCTCACATGATACAGGGGGCTTTGCAGACCTGACTGGGCTAAGGAGCTAGATGAGGAGAGTATCCTGAGTAATGAGGTGGGGCAGTGCAATCACAACGATCCTTGTAAGAGAAGCAGAAGGGTCAGAGTCAGAAAGGGAGATGTGATGATGGAAACAGACCAGAGCAATGCGCCTGGGAAATGCAAGTACTCTCCAAACTCTGGAAAGGGCCAAGAGTGACTTCTCCCCTAAAGCCTCCAGAAGGAACAGAGCCTTGGATTTTAGCTCCCTATGACATGCTTCAGGCTCTGACCCCCCAATATTGTACGATATTAAGCTTGCGTTGTTTTAAGCCACGGGGTTGTGGTATTTTGTTACAGCAGTACGAGAAAACTAATACAGGACCCAAAGAGATGAAAGTCAAAAAGTTACACAGCTAGTATCTGGAGTTGCTGAGACCAGAGCTCATTTTCCTCCCACCCTAGCAGGCCAGGGGTACCCAGAAGCCAAGAGCTCCGTTTGGGGGCAGAAGGGACACCTCTGCTATGTGCGTGTGCCCCACCAGGGCTGTGGGCTAGTTCTGCCTCCTTCAGTGCTTTGTGTTGAACTGCCTCCGCTTCCTGCAAGTACCTGCCTAGGAGTGCAGGGCCAGCGCATGGGGAAGAAGGGAGGGACCCGCTCAAACAGAAGAGCATTTTCCTTTGGATCCTCTGCTCTCCGGCCACTAGTATCTTTGTAGCAAATCTCTAGTCACAGCAATGAGGTCTGAACTTCTAAAGCAGATGAAAAGCTGATAAACAATAGATACCTAAAAACAGAGTGTGAATTCTACCATTTATAAAACTGCCTGCAATCGCTGAGAAGACTGTTGTTGTTGCTGCTGTTGTTTTAAGAGAAACATGAGTCATGGATATGCAGCTTTTTCAGGATGTGATTTTTTAACTGAGTGCCTACTGCTTGGCTCTGTTTATATATTTGGATCTCCTGCCATATTTCTGAAAGAATTAATACAGTCATGCTGCAAATGTCTTTCTGAGCAGGGCCTTGGGGTGGCTCAGAGGTGGAAGCTGTATATGTGGAGGAAGAGCTCTTTCCTGGAGACAGGAACCCAGGGCTCATTCTGATAACTTGAGTGTGATCTGGGCTCACTCAGCCCCCTCCCTGCTACTGTGGGAGGCAGTACAGGGGAGAGGTGGAGTCAGAGATGGTGGCCAGATGGGACCCAGGCTAAACTAAGCAGAAGGGAATTTACTGTAAGGCTATTGAAGAATCAGAATCAAGGGTAGTTGGAATACCTGGCTCAGACCCAACATGGTAGAACCCAAGGTAAGCCCAGCCACGGAAATCCAGATGACACACGGATACTGATGGCCCTGCTGTTGCTCCTACAACCTCCCACCAATCCAACGTGGCCTTGCACCATTAGCTCCAGACCCTGAAACAAGCAGTCCTGTTGACTGAGCTGAGATCACAGCCTCCCCGGACTACATCTGGGCACCCAGTGAAAGAATTTGGAGTCCTTGGCTTTTGGCTCTTAACATGAAGGGTGCAATGACAGACAGTGCGAGGAAAGTCATTCCTTTACAGTGGTGGTTTCCCAAATGTGCTCTCCGGGTCTGCAGCATGAGCAGCACCTGAGACCTTCTTAGAAATGCACGTTCTCAGGCCCCACCCCAGGACTACAGAATCAGAAACACCTCCAGGTGATTGTGAGGCACATCAGTTCGAGAACCACGCCCTACAGGAACTCCAAATGTTACTAAAATAGTCAAATGCCCTCAAATCAAAAAATAGCAATTGGCCAGTATGTAGAACAAAAGTCAGAGTTTGGAGGCAGATCTGCAAGAAAACTAAAAT
>PVKE010027010.1:0-21890 GCA_004027555.1 Craseonycteris thonglongyai
CAAAACAGTTTTTTTGAAGTATTAAGTTTAATTAAGAAATACTTCAAAAATAGAGCAAAGCAGAATGATCAATGTTACAGACATCCATGTACCTATGAGTTAGATTTAACTGATTTATTGTCAAATAAGTTATCTCTTTCTTGAAACAAAGTTTTGGGAAAAATTCCAGAATACAAAACCCATGTCAAAATGAATTCTTTAACAATGGAGGAAGGCTCAGAATTATACCCTTTGTACCAGCCCTATGACCTCCCAAACTTCTTCAAGTACTGAACTGGCAGGATTCAATTAAAGCAATGGCAATCAGAGACAAATAAACACTGCATCTAAGTTTATTAGAGTTTAGACTTCTGTATATACAAGCAGAAAAAATGACTCTGTGCTTCAAACATACCGGTACTTTTCTCCCCTCCCTGACTCCCTTTCTTCCTTTCTCCGTCTCCTTTCCCTCTTCTCTTTCTTCAATTTTTCCTTTTCTCCTTTTTTAAAGGAGCTCTTGGTTTTACTATTTATTACATGGGGAAATGTTACTTGCTCTGACTTTATTGTTGGTTTACATTCAAAGTGACATTAGGAAAGTTCTGAAAACATTTTTGGACCTAATTCTCTCTATTGGAGGAAGATAAATTCTGAATATTTATTACACACTCAAAAGTGAAGCATACCCTATCCATTATCAGAAATAGCGTGGCTTTACATTTTTCATATCAGCAATAAAATCACAAAGGTTATATTCTTTGATGATGTCAAACACATTTAAACTTCATTAAAAAGCAACAACTAAATGATGCTAAAATACCAAAGTAACAATACAGTTTTATTACCTCTATGACCATTGTACCTGAACTTGAAGACGAGACACATTCAGATGCTTCACTTAATATTGCCAAGCAATTTTAAATACTACTTTTGCCATACCATATTAAAAGACAAACACAAGCTACACGGAGGGAAAAGACTCACACTTCTCTTGCCACTCTGGCTATGATCCACACAGCAACATGGCACAGTACGTTGGCTGGCAGGCAGAGAACACAGGTCTCTAAATGTCAGGGACAAGTGGTATATTTGTGTTCAGCACAGCGACAGCAAGAATTTCATTTCCCCCTGAAAGTCTCAATTTGTCTAATTTATCTGTGACACGAGCCCCCGAGAGTTTCTGAACAAGTTTTACACAATGTATTCTGCACACTTCAAAAGTAAGAAATAAATATGGTATGACTTACCCTGACCTCCCTTCCAGTAATTTCTGCCCTCAGTCAATCTTCATTTCTATGGAAAGAAAAAGCAAGAAGCACTTATTGTTAGTGTATCTACCAGTTATATAATTTAATCCAGAATACAATTCAAAAATTAACGGCTGAATGGCAGCTTTATTTTTCTTAAATCTTTGACAACTTCTTGAAAATGGATTCTTGGTTAAACCATTTTACTGAGGTAGTGCTGACATGCAAAAAGTTGTACATATTTAATGGGCACAACTTGACGAGTGTGAAAATAGCTAAACATGATAAAATTACCACCACAATCTATGCCTTAAGCATTGCCATAACCTCCAAAGGCTTCCTCTGAAAATTAATTTAACCTTTGTTATCAACGCTCCTCTACTGGACGTGTTATAGACCAAAGTCGATCAGTACATACTCGTTTAGGAAACCTACCGTATATGTTCCTTTTATTTCTTCAAAATTCCTCCTTTCGATTTTGAATGAAATGTACCTTTCTGTCTACTCATATATTTCATTTTGAAATTTTATAAAATCTATTTAACTATTTATTATACAATGGAAAGAGAATACTTGAACACATTATCCCCTTCTTGTTATTTGCTTAGGCCAGGTCCCTTCTCCTACTTATTTTTATTTCTTTGTCTCATAGCTAAATATGTGTACATTAATTTAAAATAAGCAATCATGCAGCCAAATGCAATATCTACTAAAAAAAAGTAGGATAGTGGAAATTTCACAAAATGAACATATATTCTTATCTTTTAAGATGAATGGAAGAGGTGGTGTATAGGAGAAATAGCTGAAGGAGTGATCAGATCATAAAGACTTAATTTTGAGAATTTAAGCAAATTTGCTTAGTGACAAATGATTGCTACCATTAGTGGGTGGTCACATTGTGAGGTACAAAAATTTCAAATCACTGTATTATACATCTAAGACTAATGTAAGTAATATAATATTACATATTAACCATACTTAAATAAAAAGACAATAAAAGCTAAAAAAATTAAGCATGTGTATCTGATAAATGGATTCTATTCATTTGAAATACTTTTACAAATAGTAAGAGAAAAGTTGTTTGATACCTAGTTCAATTTGATTTCATTCTAAAAAGAAAGTAAAGATTAGGGTTTGTTAAAAACTGGGGAGTCACCTCTTTTTCTAATTGTGATTTAATTTAAGTCGAAGTTGAATAACCTCATGGAGTTCTACTACTATTAGAATAACAAGATGTGACTGCCAGAGACACACTAGGTCTGTAGCCACAAGGCAAAACTAACAATAAAATAGCACAAGCCCTTCTTTCTATCATATGCTGACAGGAAAAAATAATGAAAGCTGCAGCGACAACTGTGTTTGAGATGAAAATGCATTTACATGAAATGCCTAATTCTGAGGCAATTAAGGGTTTCATTTATAGCAGCTTGTTACTAAAATGGTACCAACATGCCTCTGTAATTAAAGGTATCATTCCATGCCCAGGCCCTTGGTGAGGAACATGAGAATTCACCTCCGGTTTCTGGGGAATTACAGTTTTCTAATCATTTTGAATGGGAGGGTGACCAGTTTAGCCAGCCCACCACTCTGTAAAGAGCTTCTGAGGAAGCAAACATCTCCACCCTCCATGGTAATGTGTTCTTTTTGTATGTCCCCCATAATCCCGGTCAGCATTCTTTTGAGGTCACTTGGCTCTGAACTTTTACAAAGATTTATTGTTTTATCTTAAAACAAGAAGCTCTATACATCAAGGGGAAAAACAAAAAACAAAAATATAAACTTCAAGTGATAGGGACATGATCTTTAGAGCCCTTCAGTACTTATATTTTAAGAATGGAGGCATAATTTATTTTCGATGAAACCAAATTGCTCAGCTCTCTGCTAATAGGATCCTCAGGGCAAAAAGGGTAGGGGAAGCATCGTCAAAAGCAGAAAGCCTCACACTTTTTTGAAATTGAAACCAGAAACAATAAATTAATAATTATGTTTGCCATATTATTGCACATTTATGATAAATTGTTCTCGTTTAGTAAATAAGACAATGAACTTGAGTGTCCCAGAGGATTAATAAAAGACTGCTTGTGTTGTCCTAAGCAGCATTGGGGACCATTCCTGTTTTATTAAAGAAGATGTAGAGCCACTTCCAGGTGTCAGCATATGATGTGATTCTCTTACCCTTGTCCTTATGTTTTCCTCTCCCTATACTCAATTTCATCGTGTGGCAAATGTGTTTTCCACTATTATGAAGACATTTCAGTTCTTGCTACAGAACTCTAGTAGAGATTCCCTCTGCTAAAAACCCTTTATTCAGCTGAGTCATGAAGATTTACTTTTCCATCAGGCCACTTAATCAAAGGAATGCTTAAGTGGATAGACAGGGAGCAGCGTTCTGCCAAAGAGTGTCACTAAAGGCTATGGAGGCCCCGTCGTCTAATTAGCTGGTGATAAAGATCGCCTTTGGTAAGTGCAACAGTGAATCTATGTTCTGTTCTTCAAAGTGTGCAGTCCCACCATCTACCCCCAAAAATAATGAAAGGGAAGACATAATAGTACAGTGCTAAAGTGGATGGCAGGAAACAAGGGCTCCAGGCAAGCACTCTGTTCTCTCCTGTGAAAAGTATCATTGTTTAGTATCACTCATTAAAATTTAATTTTATATGGCATCCTTAAAGGTCATTTTTTAAACTGGAATTTTATAGGCAACATTACTGACGAGTTAACTACTATGAAAAAACAAATGTTCGTAGATGTATTGTTTTAAGCTGTTATTACGGAGGCACCTTACAAAGAAACAAAAACAAATTATTTCTCTCTTATACAACAAGATTGTCCTCTTTTCTAAGTAGTTTAGTTTACACAGTATTTTCAGTTTTTTGTTTTTTTTTACTACAAGCACCTTGGAAACAGTTATTTATTTATTTATTTATTTATTTATTTATTTATTTATTTATTTGACAGAGAGAAGAGAGAGATACCGAGACAGAGAGAGAAATGAACTGGGGGCACTCCTCAATTCAGCATATGGGTCTGCACGGGCCAGGGCCGGGACTCAATCCTCGGTCCCTGGAGCGGCAAAGTGAGCGCTTAACCCACTGAGCCATCCCGGCTTCCCCATTGGAAACAATTAGAAGTAGGATAGTATTAGCATATAAAGAGTTGAAACCTATAACTTAACTATGATAAATTTAAACCAAGACTAAGACAGTAAAATAGAAATAGCACTAGAATGGAAAGTGGAATTTAATATAACTTTTCTTTGCATTTACTACAATTAACATATATTTTTCTTCTACTGAACCTTATTTTACTATAGACCGTGATTATTTCAAATTCTCACCTAAACTGTTTTTGTGTAATTGTAAAGTTGTAATAATGGTAATGCATGTAATATCAATCTAAGTTTAATCCTTTATTTCCCAGATGGAGAGAGGTAAATTTTTATTGGACACCAAGATTTTCAGGTACCATATACACATTTATTATTTAGCCCTGCAAGAACTCATTATGATAGACATTGAACTCTTTTTGGAATTAAGGAAACTGATGCTTAAGGAACATAAATGGCATACTAAAACCATCTGAGAAGACAATGGTAGGCTCAAAAACAAATAGAATATTAATCTGTCTGACTCCAATAAATGTTCCACTACCTAGGCTATTACCTAAAGAAAGTAAATTTATCTGCATAAATCACATATCTACGTAGAATAGGGGTCAGCAAACTTTTTCTATAGAGAGAAAAATAGTAAATATTTTCTGCTTTGCAGTGCATACAATCTCTGTAGCAATTATTCAAAGTCACTGTTGCAGCGCGAAGCGGCTTTAGACAAAATATAAAGGAATGAGCTAGCTGTTATTCCAATAACACTTTACTTACAAAAATGGTCAGTTGACCAGATTTGGTCAAACAATCACAGTAGGCTTTTCACTGGAATGTAAGCTATGTGAAGGCATAAACTTTACGTTATTCAATATTATATAACTCAGTGCCTGAAAAAACAGTAGTGACTCAATGGTGATATTAAAAGGAATGTTACCTTATACTTACATGGAGTTGAGGTGCTAGTTATATTTGAATGTAATAAATCATTTACTTCTCATAATATCACTATAAGTTAGTTATTATTTTTACCCACTTTTGGAGATAAGGAAACTGAATAATGCATAATTAATTTGTCACCATAATTCAGCAAGTATGTAGGAGATCCAAGATTTAGGCTACAAATATGCATCATAATTGGATCTGTACAAATTAACTGGATGAATAAATTACTAAATAATTAACTTAGCGAATAAATGATCGAATGAATCAATGCAAAGAGTCCATCTTGAATATTTTTTTTTTAATATATATTTTATTTATTTATTTTGACAGAGGAGAGAGAGAGAGAGAAGAGAGAGATACAGAGACAGAGAGAGAAATGAACTGGGGGCACTCCTCAGTTCAGCATATGGGTCTGCACGGGCCAGGGCTGGGACTCAATCCTCGGTCCCTGGGGCTGCAAAGTGAGCGCCTAACCCACTGAGCCATCCCGGCTTCCCCCATCTTGAATATTTTAAGAATTATATATCTTGGTCATCCAGGAGGTCTCTCTCTTCCACATTGTCTAGATTTACAAAATCAAATTTGAAAGAGAGACAGAGGGGCAAAAGAATGAATGGAAAATGAATATCTGCTATTGATCACATATTCCTTTACTGGAATTAAATTAGTTGTCTTATCTGAACTGTTGATAAGTAGGTAAGAACTTTTAGGTTTAACTGGCAAGTACATGTCTTCCATGGAGGCATGGAGGAAAAAAAAAAAAAGAAAGAAATGGAAGGAAGGAAGAAAGGAAGGGGGAAGAGAAGAAGAGATCAACTTGGAGAAGTAAAAAAAATGGAGATGGGAGCTAATAAAAATCTGGTAAGGATACAAATTTTAAGGTGGACCGTTTACTCAGCAGGTATTTGTTTAGGGCCTAACATGCATTATGCACTGAACTACACCAGGAGATTCATTGATTAAAAAAGGAGAGAACACAATCAAGGTTGCTGCATTCATGAGGCTCACGGGATATTCAGGAGATAACATAAAATAACATTCATATAAAATAGAATTATGAATCATGGTAAGTGCCACAAAATACTGGATAAATTCTCTAAGAGTATAGCACTGGGACTGTGGGCTCTAGAAAGGTCTGTCTGGGGAAGGATGCTTACATTAAGAGCTATAAGATAAACAGAAATTTTCTGGAGGAAGATTGGGGAGAAGAGAATTTCAAGGAGACAATTAACAGGGCCACAGGGCTAGAGACAGAAATTATGATGGATCTGACATGATGCTGAACAGTGTGGCTGGGAACAAATAGGTAGGTTGGAGATGGATGTGGGTTAGACGTGGCAAGGAGAACGAGAAAAAGGTCAATTGTGGGTGGACTGAGGGAATTCAAGAGTAAAACTTTGGATGCTTTAAGGTTGAGATACTTGAGGGACATTCAAGTAGAGCTGGTTAGTAGACACAGAACCTACAAACATGATTATCAGGCAAGGGGCGTGGAAGAGTGATGGGTGATGGTGAATAATAGACCATTTAGAGGCTTTAAGTTACAAGTGTGGAAGATCACTTAGGGAACGATTGTACAGAGAAAACACAACTTTGATAGAAGCGTGACAGAGAGAGCGCCTTGTGTAGGAGACTGAGAAGTATTGGTCAGAGAAGAAGGAACCAAGCCAGGAATGTGTAATCGTGTGGAAGCCAAGAGAAAAGAGGCTTCAAGAAGGAGGTGTGGTTGACGATACAAAATACAGTCAGAGGAGGACTGAGAAATGTGCTTTGGATTTCCAACATGAAAACCAGTGGTATCCTAAACAAAGCTGTTTTGGAGTCATGGTCATAGAAATACGACAAGATTAGTAAGATAATTATAATGAGGGTGTGACAGACTGCATGGACAACAATTTTGAAAAGCTCTAGGTGAAATAGAATACATTGCGTGGTATCTGGACAGCAATGAAAACACAAGAGTACTGTCTGAATTATAAATGTTTGAATGCTGATGAGAGAATACAATAAAAAGGGATAATAAAGAAATAAGAATGGCTGTGTGTAAAGCTCCAAAGAAAAATACAAGGAAAGGGAGGAGTGTGTGAGAAAGTATGGACACGAGGCTTAAGAAAAGGGGAAGAGCAAGTAAATGGAGCAAATACTGAGTCGGGGTCCGTACGAAGAACAAGAAATCCCAACATCCAAACAATCAATATTGTATAACAAATTATACTACAGCAAGTCTCTGGGAGGCCTGCAAGTTGGTCTCGTGCAATAACTTAAAAGTGGTATAGATTGCACAACCTCAATTTCTCCCACTATTTATGGGGGCAGTCAATTAAACTTGGCAACATCACACAGTAGTAGCAGAACTATTGCATTTCCTGTCCTGTGGGGCCATCAGCACAGAATCATTTTCCAACTGTCAGGGAAGAGGATTCAGTCTCTGGATAGTGATTACAATCCTTAGAATGTTTATGTAGAAAGCCTTCCTACCCAGAGGAGAAACTATCTCAAGCACTAGCAGCGGATGATACACTGCTTCCTTTTGCATTCTTAACACAAGCATAACTAAGACCCCAGATAAATCAGAGAACCAGACAGGCTTTGGGAATTATTTTCTTGAATGTAAATAGCCATTGATTGGTAGGGACCAGGTCTCTACTTCTGCCTTCTTTCTTTTCTAAACTTTAATCTTAACCAAGTCCTGAAATTCAACTTTTCTTTGTGAACTTATTCACCAAAAATTTATAAAGTACTTACTATTATTAAGGACTAGAAATATTAACATGAACAAGACACATTCCAGCTTCCATGGAACATGTGCCCTAGGGAAGGAGACAAGCTTCACATTTATTTTATAGCACTCTTTGCAGTTTACACTCATTTGAAACTCCCAGCAACCTTGAGAAGAACACTGACTAAGATAGTGTTAGTCTCATTTTAAAGGTAAACTGAAAAAACTTTGGGAAGACAAAATTGAAAAGCATGATGGAAAAGCATAACAGTTCTCAAAGTGTGGTCCCCCAAGCAGCATCAACTGGAAACTTGTAAGAAATGAGAATTTGATGGTCCGGTCCAGCTAGTAAATCAGAAACTGGGATGCACACAAACAATCAGATGGTTCGAAGGCACTCTCATGTTTAAGAAAGACTGTCAGAAGCAGAAGTTATTGGACTGGGCCTGGGGTAGCAGGATCTTGTGAAAATTACTGAATGTTTTGGCCTGTGTATCCTAAAAATAAATCCTACCTACTGGTATGCCGGGGATCACAAACACAAATCTCAAGGCGATCAACTAGACAACATCAATGAATGAAGGACAGCTTTAAGAGAAAATAATCACGTAAGTGAGCTCAAAAAAGGCATTGGGTGTTGGGAGACAGACATGACTAGTAGAAACTGTTGCAAACTTGAAATTGCAAAGCCCTTTTAGAAACAAACTTCAAGAAAAATAGAAACCTGACTTTGTGTGTATAATCACTTAATTACTAAATATAAACAAACTCTACACTTTAAAACTGTATGTGTATAAAAAAAACAAAAATAAAAAAACAAACAAACAAAAAGGAAGCAAGGGAGGCAGGCAGATAGATAGTCTGAGGCTGGAGGGTCAAATGTGGTGAGAAGCCTGTCAGAATGATCTGCCTGTTTTAGAGGGTCACCTGAGAAAAGCAGTGTCTGGGGGTGAAGGTCAGAAAGATTAGGGTGGTGGTAGGACGGGATCACTTAGATGGCAAGAAAGAAATGGGGGATTTCCATGATGGCCCCGATCAACGTCACAGAGCTGGTAATTAGTGGAATCACACACATGACTGCAAATTAAGATACCTATTATGACCGAATAAATGGCAGAGAGTTGAAGTTACAGTGCTGTTAAATTGACCTGCTCATTCCCAAGTGTCAAAGTGACAGAATTGGCCAGGTAAGGACAGGGCTGGAACTCTGGTTAAAAGACACTGTTCAAGCAAGCCAACTGTTGTGTATGAAAAGAACAGGGAAATAAAAATATTAGATAAAGGCAATAGATGACATGTGGGAAGATAAGATTAAAAAAGAGAGGAAGGTGTGCTTATTCTAAATGTAGATAAGAAGATCATTTTAGTCAGGAAGGCAAAATTAACTAACAAAAGGGGCATAATCAAGTCTAAGGTCATTTCTTTCTGTCCTTTAAAAAGATACTGCATGGTAACTGTGTTCTTTGGCCTCTGGTGACAATTGCCAAAAGTTAAGGGAGGTACAAAAAGGACTCTCATCCCTCTTCAGGGAATTACCCAATATGGTAGATAAAAATTATGGCCATCACCCTCTATTTATATTATTTCTAATGAAAACAAGAGGATATGACAAATCAGGGATATGAAGACTTTTCAAGGGATCCTTCACTATTAGGACTCAATGCTCAATGGGAAACCCACACTTACATTATTTTCAATGAAATAAATGCCTTGTTTAATAATAACAACAACCAAAACAGATAAAAAACAATTAAAAAACACCAAAATTGCTCTATTCCATCCCCTTCACTCATCTCCAAAGTACATAACAACATAAAAATCAGCTCAAAGCCAAATTGGCAAACTGGCAAATATTCTGTGCTTATTATGCATGCTTCAGAATGTTAATACTTGCATCAATTATGATAAGTTTCACATGATTTCACACTGACTGAACCAAGATAAGAATGACCTTTTTTTTTTTTTTAAGAGAAATGTTTCTTTATTAGCATGAGAACATTTTTTTTTTTTTAAATCCAGTGAGGCTTTGCTCTATGCTACAAGACTTCTTTTACAGCCCTTTTTAGGGCACAGGGAGGAGGTGACACGGTCGATAAAAAAACATAATTTCCCATGACGGTGCTTTAAATCACATCGGGGCTGCTGGTCACCATCCTTGGCCAATAGGGAGGATTTGTAAAGACTCTTTCCTTTTGGCACATTTTCCATTCTTTTCAGTCCTTGGCAGGTTTCAGCTCATCCTTCAAGATCCACCCCAGGTGTCACCTTCTCTGTGGAACCTTTCTGGACTCCCAATAGGCAGAGCTGATAGCTTCCTTCCTGCTTCCACAACACTCTGCCCACAGCTGTTGGGATATTTTTCTCATCGTTTTGTAACTGTTTATACGGTTATTGTCTGCTTTAGACTATGAGTTTCTCCAGAGTACTGTTCATGTCTCATGAATCTTCTAATCCCAATACTTACCAGAATATTTAGCCTGCAAGGTAGCCATTAAATAAGCATAGATTTGAATGAATGAATAGATGAATGTGAGAAAGTAAGCTATAGACGGCAGTATTTCAGTAGACCAAGGACCATGTTTCCCCTCTATCATGTGAATGATTGGGGCAGTAGGCGGTGAACTTCAATTGAGCTAGTTACTAGCTAATGGGTCTGTCTCCACAAATGCCAACATGTTGAAATTTCTATGGTTTACATATGCAATGAGAAACAGAGACAGGAAGTGTGTGAACTGTCTGCATAATGTTGGATGAGCAGTCAAGTTGGGTAATTTATTTTACCTCCCAGTATCACTACACCATGAGTTTATATAATCATAATCAGATTTTTCAGGAACACATACCACAGCATTTTTAAAAATTTATGATCCTATGGTTTCGAGAAATTAAATAATGCATCTGTTTTCTTCACTAGAAATGTAAGATCAGATTCAATGTATCTTGATCAAAGAAATAGAAAACATGACGGGCAATTATAGTTTTATTTACATTCATCACATTTTGATAAACTTATTCTAGTAATTTTATCTTTGTTGGGGCAGGGTGGGAAGCAAAGGAACATGTTCTCTTGTGAAATTGTTCTTGTATCTTGTTTTTATACCCTGCAAGTGCCACAAAAATGTATACACCATTTAAGAGATATTAGCTATGCATTACTTTTCAAAGTTGAATTGAATTATGGTAGCAACACATAGTATAAATGCTAGTGTTATCATATGACAGCCAAAGAAAATGGCAGAATCACGGTTTTCATTTGAGGAGTGCCAGACCATATTGAAGTGGTATGTGAAATTCAAGAATGTTGTGGAAGTACAGTGACATGGAAGCACGAGTATGCCATGAAATGTACAACACACCTAACAATTGCATGCATCTGTGATAAATGTGAGATGCACGGTAAATTGAAACAGCATGCTCAGCAATGCAAGTGGGCACTTTGGTCAACATTGCTCAAGCAGTAGTTCGTCATCAGAAGTGTCTGGACGCTGATGGTCATTGCTTTGGGCACCTCTTGTAAATGCAGAAGTCAAAAGTGACTTGTATCCATTCTTTGTTACCTGTATATTTTGAATAGTACAATTTTAACAGTCTTTTCCTTCCTTAAAATGTGTATACATTTTATCTGACACCCCCTGTGTTTATACTTCAAAATGCATTTTAAATTTCATACCTATTATTTGTTCTGTTATATTTGGTATAAAGAATATTTTGTCAAGAACATGCTCATCTTTTTGCCCTGCTTGTATGTATGTATGTATGTGTGTGTGTGTGTATATATATATATATATATACATACATATATATACACACATACACACACACACACACACACACACACACACACATTTATACAGATATAAAACACTAAATGCCTGAGCCACTAGAAAATGACACACAATTTAAACCAAGGGGTGAAAAATTGCAGGTCTGTTTCATTTCACGTGAGGGGAAAAAACTGTCTGAAAAACACACAAAAAAGTTGCAGTGACACATTCAGCAATCGGAGAACTGGTACTTCATGGAGCGTTTTCTTCCCTTGTTATTTTTATCTTTAAGTATGATATGCAGTGTTTTGCATACCTGTGAAAGGGTACAGAACCTGGAGGTGAATAACCCATTTCAGATTTTCAAAGACTACATTGCTAGAGGACACGCTCTCACACCATTGTACATCACCCATACCATAAGCTTAAGGAGCTTGAAGAAGACTGTGCAAAAGATTACACTCTTGAAGTGCAGCCAGAGAAAATCTTTATTTTGTCCATTTTAATTCCCTAGATTTACTACCTTCTCATTTTATTATAGACATCTTTCAATGTTTACTAGTCAGGGCCAGTCACATTCACTCCATGTATCATTTTCTGATGTGCGAATTCTCTCTAGCGCTTTCTCTAATGACAAGTCCAGTGTTCTGTTGGGATACAATTCTGTTGATGTTGCTAATTTCTTAATTTCCTTGCCCCTACCCTCTCTCTTTATTGCAAAGTATCACTTGAAACCAAATGAGATTTTTTTTTTGTTTGCTTTTAAGTCCTCAACTGTCCTGCTGCTCAATTTCCAGCTGAAGTTATAATTTTCTATTTGGGATACTACAGTTGATTACTCTAGAAATGACTGTAATATTCATTATCCACCATTTGTTGGAAGGGTGGAAGAAAACTGTGATTAACTACAAATTGGCTTGAATTTTGCTTCAAACTTCTACTACATTACTTTCAGGGTTTAATCAAAATTTTGCTGTTGGTGTTTCCAAATGTTTTTCTCTACCACTTGCTTGGTCAGTATAAATGTGGTGGATAGAATTACTGACTCCATTATTTACCTCCGCCAGAATTCACATATCTTTCCATGGGGCACTCTTCGCACTGGAAAATGGAGTGTACCCTTGACCTTTGACATAAGACTCAACATGTGACTTGCTATAACCAATACAGCTAGTGATGTGCTTGCACGTTTGGGCTGGTGTTCTTGCACCTCTGCCATTTGTGCAAAAAGAACCTCCACTGTTAAGCACGGGGACTCAAGGAAAATGAAGATAAAGAAGCCTGTTGGGACTCAACCCTTACCCTGAGGTCCACCCCAAACCCGAAAGGCAACTCTTTGCCCACCCACATGCAAGCAAGAGAGAGTAAATGGCTGTTGTTTTAAATCACTGAGCTTTGGGAATGCTTACTATGCAAAGTAGCTGACTAATACAACTATCCACTTTTATGACTATGAGGAGAACAATTCGTTATCGACTTCAGTTATATCATCAGTTAACATTGCTTGTGTGTGGAAATATACATTCTAGGGAGCAATAAAAGATACAGAAAGTTTGGATACTGTTATGGAAGATTCGGTCATAGCATGACATTCATCTAACTAATTATGTTAATATCATTAAGAGCGTCTCTGTGCTAAACACTGTGTTACAGTCTGAAAGAACAAAAATAAGGAAGTCCATCTGATCTCTATGAACATGAGGCCTAGTAGGAGGGGAAAGACTTGCAAAGTAGCGCTTTATAAAATTACACAGAGCAGTGATGTGAGTCCAGCCTATTGTGTCAGAGCACTTGGCTCTGTATCCAGTCTCAACCTCTTCCTTCACCTTGATTTGCCTTAGTTTCCTCACTTATAAAAGACAGAGAATTAACAATTAGGACAGTGCCTAATATGTAACATGAACTCAACTCTAGTTATTGCGATTGTTACTGCCAAACTCAATAGCATCTTTAATATTGTGGCAGATGAAGTCGTCCGCAGTTCCTCGAGTATGGCGTACCTAAAAACATGGAAGGCGTGGTGCTAAACGCCAAGCAGGATTCGATCGGGAATGAAGCAACCCTGTTCTCTCAAGGAACTTACTAGACACAGTCTCATGGTAAGTCCTGTGGTTATAAAGAATACTCACTGGAAGAATCAAATAATATGTACCCTGTCAATTCAAATAAACTAAAACCAAATTATTTCATGTTCCCATAACCACCCAGACCTGACCAATGACACTTACCTCAACCTTGTTAAAGATAATACTATGTAAGGACACACTGATGGTTATCATTAAAATTAAAAAGTAACAATTTGCATTTCCACCTGGATAAATTGACCCAGTCTGAACTACATCCTCAGAAGCACAGAATAACAAATCCCTGTGCAATTCTATTCAAGTTGTATACACTGGTCTGTAGCTATTCTGCCATTCGCAAAGGAAAAAAATATATACAATATTTAGTCTGGATTCCAGAGCTTGTCTACTTATTACATTTTTACTCCAGAGAAAGTAAATGTAAAAGAGGTCTTATGCTAATCCAAGTTTTTAGGTTAACAACAGTACCTAATTTTTATCCACAATATACATTAAAAAAAAAAAAGAATAAACTTGTTATTAAAGTTTAGTATGAAGCACAAACATAATCATAAGATATTATATAGCCTCAATCAGGGGTGTCCAACCTTTTGGCTTTCCTGGGCCACATTGGGAGAAGAACTGTCTTGGGCCACATATAAAATAAGAATAACTGATTACCTTAAAAAATAGTTGCAAAAATCTCATAATGTTTTTAAAAAGTTTATGAATTTGTGTTGGGCCACATTCAAAGCTGTCCTGAGCTGCTTGGAGCCGACAGGCCATGGGTTGGAAAGCTTGGCTAAAGGCTATGTATGACTAGAACAAATGGAAGACCACATCCTTGGATTTGGCTCAAGTGACAGAGGACGGTTCATGGAATGTGTCGAAGTAGAATGGGGAATGGACTGGTTTTATATAGATTTACATATTATTCCCTCTGAAATTTGATAGTTGCTTACAGAAGTTTATACATACACACACACACAATACTCACAATTCACAAATCAATCAATAAAGATAGGTATATCTATAAAAGTGAGAAAAACAGGGGAAGCCGGGATGGCTCAGTGGGTTAGGCGCTCACTTTGCAGCCCCGGGGACCAAGGATCGAATCCTGGCCCTGGTCCATGCGGACCCATATGCTGAACTGGGGAGTGCCCCCAGTTCAGTTCTCACCTGGGCGAGGCCCCGGCCCGGTTCCTGCCCTGTGCAGCCCCGTGTCCACCTGTGGAATGAAACTATGTGGAAAAACCAATGATGTGCAACTATGGAGACTGTTCTGGGCCTTCCCCCTTCTCTCTGTCTCGGACTGTATCTCTCTCTCTCTCTGTCAAAAACAATAAATAAATCTTAAAAAAAAAGAAAGTAAGAAAAACATATATAAAGAAGTAATGCATAGAAAAAAATATATAAGAAAAATATGAAAATATATTTGATCTTATCAGCAAATATAGAAATTGAACTCACATATTCTTTAAAGGAACTGAATTTGTAGTTCCAGGCTTAGAGGACTTTACTAGTTAATTCTATAAGACATTTATAAAAAAGATAACAAATTTGACACAAATTCTTTCAGAAAACTGTAAAGAAAGGAATCCTTTCCAATTCATTTTATGAGGCCAATATTGCCTTGATACCAAAACTATCCTAAAGACATTACAAGAAAACTACAGACCAATGTCACTAATAATTATAGTTGAAATAATTCAAAATAGAATTTTATGAAATGAAATAAAAAGATTTATAAAAATGATTTTATGACCCAAACATATGAACATCTCAACTGATGCAGAAAAATCATTTGTCAAAATCCAACATCCATTATTGATAATAACTCTTAATAAGGCAGAAATCATTGAGAATTTCTTCAACCTGAAAAAGTACATCAATGAAAAGTCCATAGTTAACATAATAGCAATAATGACAGAATAAATGCTTCTAACTTAAGATCAGGAAGATTATAAGGATGTCCACTTGCACCACTTTTATTAAATGTTTTGCTACAGGTTCTAACAATTGTAATAAAGAAGGAAAAATAAAGCAAAAAAGGTTTTTTATTTGCAAATGCAATCATTGCCTTTGCTGAAAATGTGACATATTATACAAAAAAAAAAAAAAAAAAAAAAAAAAAATTTCATAAGTGAATTTGGTAAGGTTGCAGGATACACAACCAACATTAATTTAAAAAAATAATAATTCCATTGCTATGTGCTAGCAACAACAATCAAAAACTGAAATTAGAAAACCTTTGCATTGACATCAAAACATGAAAATTTTAGGGATAATTCTGACAAATGTTATAATAGATTCTACACAGAAAACTAAAAACTATATTGTTGTAAGAAATGAAAATAGACATAAATAATCAGAATGATAAACTCTGTTCATGGTTTGAAGACTCAATATTGTTAAAGATGTCAAGTATTCCCTAATTGATCTATACATTCAGCACAATCCCAAACAAAAAATTTTCAGGCATTTCAAAAACTTACTCTAAATTTACTGGAAAGGCAAAGGACCTAGAATAATCAAAACAACTTTTAAAAATAATAAAAGTGTACAGCTAACATTCCCTGATTTCAAGCCTTATTGTAAAGCTACAGAATTTATATAGGATGCTATTAGCATAAAAATAGACAAACAAATAAATGGAAAAGACCAGTCTTCAGAAATAGATCCACATACATATGGACAACTGCATTTTGACAAAGGTACAAAGACAATTTACTGGAAAAAGATATGAGTGTTTAACAAATGGTACTAGATTTTGGGCCATTCCAATGCAAAATAACAACAACAAAAAATAAACAAACAAATAAAAACAAAGACGAAAAACGAAACCCAAAAATCAAAAACCAAAAACCAAACAAAACTACAAAAATTTAAATCCATGTCTTACAGTGTGTGTGTGTGTGTGTGTGTGTGTGTGTGTGTGTGTGTGCAGTCAAAAAATCTTACAGACATAAATGTGGAACTTAAAATTATAAAATTACAGAAAAAGGAGAGAAAAGTTCTGGCCTCAGCTTAGGCAAATATCTTCTGGCTATGATATCAAAAACATGCTTCATAAAATGATACATTAAATTTATATTTCAAAAACAAAAGAAAAATCTTGTGCTCCTAAATGTCACTGTTGAGAGAATTTTAAGACAAGTATCATTTGGGAGAGAGACTATTTACAAAATGCACCTTTGATAAATGACTTGTATCCAGAATACATAATTTCCAAAATTCGATAATCAAAATACAAGCAAGTTAACACAAATAGACAAAAATATTTGAATACATATCTCACTATATATTGAAAGTGTTTAAAGTAGTTTTTATTAGGGAAATGCAAATTAAAACTACAATGTGAAACCACTACACATCTATTAGAATGGCTCAAATAAACAAAGAATGACAATACCTAGTGTTGGTATGTCTGTGAACTACCACTAGAAAATATTCACTTTATGCAAAAGAAGGCTGTGAAGGAAGACTAGAGAAAACAAACACAAAAGACATATAGAAAACAATATACTGGATTGTTGGAAATCTCTCTACATCAATAGATAAGGTTAAAACTACCCCTTTCCTTTTACCTGCCTATATTATATTCTTAGTGTTATATTTCATAATTTAATTCATCTACCATCAATTGTTTAGACTGTATCATGTCTTTGCTATTTTAAACAGTACTGCAGTGAATATCCTTATAGATATGTCCTTGCTCTTCAGGGCTTATTTGTTTATTTTAAAGCATCAGATAGGAGTAAATTTTCTTCTCTTTGAGTGAAATGGCCAGTTACAGAGGAATAGCACCATATGAACACAATATATAACCATGTTATTGTTCCATACTTTAGAAACCACTCAGGTTCCTTCCAAATATGAGATCATCCAAAAAATTACTTGGGTGGCCTTGGCAATAAAAATGATCTTTCTGTTCAGGACTAAATTGTAGCAAATTTAATGGAAGCCTCAGACTGGTTGGGTTAAAGAAAATTTCCCAGCCTGAACTCTTATGTCTCTGCTCATGCAGGCACTCTGTGCAATAATAAGTCATTTCGGACTGAGGAGCATATGGTAAGAGAACAGTCAGAACAATGCCAACACAACATGCCCATTAATACCACCATAAATGCCTCCAGCATTGTCATTTATTCTGGGCTTACCGTATATTCCTGGGAGGAAGCTGTGGACTAAGTACTTCCTATTATCTTATTCATTTCTCAAGATAGTAAATGACATGGGCATTATTGTTTTCATGTAAATATCATTATATCCATTTAAAAATTGTTCAAGAAATTTCCCACCATCATTTAATTGGTAGGGAAAGGGGTTAAACAGACTCAAACATGAATCCTTCTGACAGAAACCCCTACTCAGAGCCAGGATACAATATACTGTGCACATTGGAAAGATATACTCACAATTTGAAAAAAGCTAAACTATAAAACATAATCATTCAAATCTTTCCAAAACTGAGATTGTGGAAGACAAATAAACAAGTCTATACTATTTCAAATCATTATTTTTTGTTCGTTTTTTTTTTTCTTTCCCTTCATTGGATGACTCCTGGGCATTCAGGAAGATCATATTTGTCAATTTGCTATGCAGTAAATTTCAGACCACATGGCAGAAGTAATGTAAACCACTTATATGCCTGGATCTTATAAACATGAGCCTCTTGCCTTCTCTTTTCCACCACTGCGAACATGAAGGTCATGTGTTTCAAATAGTTCAGTTGTAGTATGGGAGAGCTTCCAAAAAAGAAGAGCTCTAGTTACTGGGGGAAGCAGGAGCCCAACCAACCCCCATTAGATGTACAATGTAAATTAGAAACAAACCTTTGTCCTGTCAATCCTCGGAGATTTGGGAGTTTGTTACTGCAGGGGAACCTAACAAACCTGAATAATAAATTCTCCGCGTTTGCAAACTCTCAGGGAAATATATCCCAAAAGGAGAGATTTTTCTCTTTTAATTTTTAGCTTATGTGATTGAGTTTCTCTTTTTTTCTTCTCTGAATATTACATATTTTTTTTCTTTTAAAAATACCTATTTATTATGTTATTGTCTGTTTTTTTAATTGCCTAAGATCTCTTTTGTGGTTATGAATCAAGGTGGACTCAATACTTCAGAAAGTTTCTCTCCTGCTTTTTGAGAATTTTTCAAATGTATTAATACTTATTTCCCTTTCTCAGCTTAGCATAGATTTTAATTTAAAATCATTTGCCATATTATTTGAAGTCTTTTAAAACTATACTGATCTGCACTTATACTGACATTCTTGGAACAAATAGTTTTCCATTAAATGCTATGCTACTTTATTGTTTCCTTTAAATGTTCAAAATTTGTTTATTTTAGATTTTGTTTGAAAAATGACTGCATTATTTTTATTGCTTGTAGCTCCAAATAAAGCTTTTGAATACAGGAAACATGTCTTATATTTTTTGGTATTTCACACAAGCCCAAGTATAGCAGTGACTCCAAAAATATTCATGACCTGTACCCATGAACATGAATACTTTCATTATAATTTTCTCATATTTTATTATAAAAATCTCCAGTATTGTATATTGACAACCTAAGCAAGAGGAGCCAGATGAGGAGGAAGTGATTATTGATAAAAAGAAGACTGAGTCAATATTATATCAAACAGTGACCTCTAGGAGACTCTGAGAACTGTGTATTGATTATTGATAATCACCCTGAGTCAATAATCTGATAAGTTATAAGGGCATCTCTAAAAATAACCCTCAAGAAATTTCTCTCACTCGTTCAGACAGCAGATGATTCAATTGTTTTTTGTTTGTTTTTTCATTTTGCATTTACATTTTTGTGTTTATAAATCTTTGCCCCCATTGAAAGTGACATGATCAGGAAGGAAAGAAGGAAGAAAGGAAGGAACAAATAAGAAAAGGCTGAAAGGAGTTCACAAACAACTAGATCAAGAAGTCACTTGCCAGCTAGATTTCTTTTCTCATGAGCAGTCATATCACACAACCGCTCACCTTTGCATAATCCTGCACTCAATGAAAAGGAATGTCAGCTGAAAAAACACCACTGGTCTCTGGGCATCATTTGGTTTATCGAAGATTGAGGGATAATATCACATCATCACAAATTCAGGTAGCATCAAATACCAGGGCTCTTCTGTGACTTACAGTACTCTGTTATCATCAGAACACACAAAGTTTGGGGCAGAGTTCTTCAGAAAACCATTATTTACAGAATTCCCATGGTTTTGCAGTTAGGAAATAAAACCTATTTTAAAGGAAACATTTAATGAAAAGCTCTTTGAGAAGTGGCTGCCTTTTAAGCTAGGACTTCCTGAAGTCACAGATCACGGGTGGGGTGCCCAGTGCTGCCTGCATTTTCAGTAATTTTTAACTACAGGGTTTCTATCATCAGTAAGCACACATTTCTAGTTTCAAAGTGGGTAGCTGTTTTCACCCTCTTAGGAACATTTCACCCTCTACAACATTGAAAATCAACATGGAACCAGTGGCATCCTCAAATCCTCTAGTCCCAGGATGCCATGGTTGTTTCTAGTCCTGATTTCTTTAGAAAACCTTGAATTAGCTCTGTTCTACATCTTTTCCATTTTTAATGTGTGTTCCCCCACAGGTAGCCATGCACATTACTCGAGCCCCTAAGCAGAATGCAAGAACTGCCAAGACAAATAAATGTCCTTTAAGATGCAGTTTGCAAACTCTCCCTTGTTTGCTGCCTACTGTCTATTTTTAAATAATGCACAAATCAACTTCAGTACCATGAAAATAATCAACACAGGATCAAAACCTAGAGTTTCTAGTAGAGCCCAAATCAAAAGCTGTAGGAATTCAACAGCTGGAGCCTGTCTCATTATTTCCCTGTTCTTTGATGTGCTTTTCAGCCACGTATCTCAGAGAATTACTTGCAGAAATGTCTATCTACAAATTCTACATTGCTTACATATTATAGTTTCCAACAGAGATAAATACTGTAACTGAGTTCTCATTTTCAAAATAGAACCCCCTCTCTTTTTTTCATCTTCTGTTATGTACACAATCTTATAAACAGCAGAACTGAAAATCAGCTGCATCTAATAAGAGAATCCAGTTCATTACTGACTCTGAGATGCTAGTTTCCATTAGCTCATCCATCGTAGCTTTATTATGTGATCAACGGCCTAATTAATTTTGTACTGGGGTATTTAGACAGAACACTGCATGTTTCAGTGGGGCTTTGCTATAATCCTGCACCTGTGGCCTCAGAGATTTAGATATCCTCCTATCATAAGTTTGTACTATGCCTATAATCACTTCTGCTTCACTAGGATTCCAGCAATTCAGCCCAATGAAATTCAGCAATATTAATTTCAGAAATAGCAGAATATCTGCCTCTGTGGTTATGTTTCTTTGTACTTCAATCAGATCAAAGTCACCAGAAGATATTAAGAGCACTAGATACAATATTTTGTTCAGACAGTTTTAGTGGTTAAATCAGACACTGTTTTGATTCTCTGTGCTTATCTGTTAATATGAACAGATGCAATCATGCTATTGTATAATGACTCTTGATTGCCAGCAGTATTTGATTTTTTGCAACCATTCGGCAGTGATAATTAAAGATAACGGGATACCCTATATAGTAATAATTAAAGATAGCTTTGTGGGATTTGTCACACGCATAACTGCCACAGAGGAAAATTTGGTTCTCTGAAGTTCGTTATTCAATGCATATTTTGGGAAGGCCAAGTTTGAAAAGTGTCAAAAAGAGACATTTAGGTGCACAATCCTTAAGAAAAGCTGACTGATTTGAAAATTTTAAGTTGTCCTGGCTGCTACACATTGAGGGTTTGTTCTTTATTTGTTCAGGAAAATATCATCATGAATGTGCTGCTCACAAGACAGAAACATAGAAGAGACAGATAATACTGAATCTTATATTTCACATGTAAATAGGCATTTGCAGATGTACACATAAAGAATCTTTGACTGTATCTTTCACGTGAGAAGAGGAAATAAAAATTCTTAAAGCCCTGTTTTTATCTACACTGTGAAGATAGAATATTAGAATTTTGCCATGATATATAGGCATATG